>JAXQQM020072288.1:0-88217 GCA_034641835.2 Pinus albicaulis | reverse complement strand
ACGGCACTCAAATCCACTACCCAGAGAGAGATTTATTGAACTTTTCACACGATCACCTCTTTGAGATGCAATTCAGGAGCCTGAAAAAGCACTACCTTCCACAGATCATATCTCCCAAAATATTGCGAACCAAGCTCTGAAATTTTTTGAAGAATTTCCTCAAGCTTTCAGCTTCGCACCATACGAATTTCCAATTCTGAGCCTTCGTAGAAAATGTTTTATAGCGAAACTTCCACGATGACCTGTTTAGGAGCTTGAAACAATACCTAAATTCCACAGATGATATCTCCGAAAATATTGCGAACCACGCTCTGAAATTTTTATAAAATCTTCCTCAGGATTTCAGCTTCGCACCCTAAAAATTTCAGCTTCTGAAGCTTCGTAGAAAAAAAGTTATAGCAAAAATTCCATGATGACCTGTTTAGGAGCTTGAAAAAAGACCTAACTTCCACAGATGATATCTCCGAAAATATTGCGAACCAAGTTCTGAAAGTTTTAGACAATCTTCCTCAGGATTTCAACTTCGTACCCTAAAAATTTCAGCTTCTGAAACTTCGTAGAAAAAGAGTTATAGCGAAAATGCCAAGATGACCTGTTTGGAGCAGCGAAACCCTAGAATCCCAAAGCTTTGATACCAAATGTTGTGTAACCAACTCCAAAAATAGAAGAAATGAGATATCAACACCTTAGAAATAAGCCACTTCGAGGGGGAAACCTCCAATACATTACATGAATGAACAATTCTTGGATGATACAAATGAACAAAACCTCCTTCTATATATAGGAGTCCATGGGGCAATAATATAATCCTAGTGGGGCCACAATGTAATCCTAGCCGACCTAACAATAATAATGTAAGGGCACAATAATAACAATATGGGGGTTACAGGGGTACAATAATAACAATAAGGAGGGCTACACTAACATAATAAGGGGCTATACTATTAATATAGGGACTTAACAACCTTATCTTACATTGACCTTAACTATAACCTTAACCTTAACCTAACCTTAACCTTAACTTAATATTAACCTTAACCTAACCCTAACCTTGAATTTACCCTGAACTTAACCTTAACCTTCACTATAACCTGACCCTAACGTTCACCAAACCCTTAACCTTAACCTTAACCTTACCCTTACCCTTAATCTTATCTTAAAATTACCCTTAACCTTATCTTAACATTTACTTAACCTTAACCTTGACCTTGACCTTGACCTTATCCTTAACCTTAACCTTAACCTTAACTTTATCCTTAACCTTAACCTTAACCTTAACCTTACCCTTAACTATAACTTTAACCTTAACCTTGACCTGAACTATAAACTAACCCTAACCTTGACCAAATGCTTAACCTTGACCTTAATCGTAACCTTAACCTTAACTTTAACTTTACCCTTAACCTTAACTTATCTTTAACCTTAACCTTAACCATAATCTTAACCTCCGGTTAAGGTTAAGGTTAAGGGTAAGGTTAGGGTTAAGGTTAGGGTAAGGTTAATATTAGGTTAAGGGTAAAGTTAAGGTTAAGGTTGGGGTTAAGGTTAAGGTTAAGGTTAGGGTTACCTTACAGTTAAGGTCAAGGTTGAGGTTAAGGGTAAGGTTTAGTAAGGTAAGGGTAAGGTTAAGGTTAAGGTTAAGGGTAAAGTTAAGGTTAAGGTTATGGTTATGGGAAGGTTAAGGTTAATGTTAAGGTTAAGTTAAGGTTAAGGTTAAGGTTTGGTCAAGGTGATGGTTAGGTTATAGTTAAGGTCAAGGATAAGGGTTATTTTACCCTTAACCTAACCTTAACCTAACTTATCCTTAACCTTGACCTTAACCTAACCTTAACCTTAGCATTACCCTTAACCTTAACCTTAACCTAAACCTTAAACTTAACCTTAACATTATCTTAACCTTATCCCTACCTTAACCTTAACCTTAACCTAATCTTAACCTTAGACATAACATTAACCTTAACCTTAACCTTAAACTTAACCTAACCTTAGCCTTAACCTTAACCTTAACCTTAATCTGGCTAAACCGGTAACCTTAACTTTAACCTTAACTATAACCTAACCCTAACCTTGACCTAACCCTTAACCTTAACCTCTCTGTAACCTTAACCTTAACCATAACTATAACCTAACCCTAACCTTGACCAAACCCTTAACCTTAACCTTAACCTCACCTTAACTATAACCAAACCCTAACCTTGACCAAACCCTTACCCTAACCATAACCTTAACTTTACCCTTAACCTAATTAACCTTAATCCAACCTTAACCTTAACCTTAACCTTGACCTTAACCTTAACTTTAACTATAACCTAACCCTAACCTTGACCAAACCTTAACCTTAACTTAACCTAACATTAACCTTAACCATAACCTTAACCTTAACCTTATCTTAACCTTAACTATAACCTAACCCTAACCTTGACCAAACCTTAACCATAACCATAAGTTTACCCTTAACCCAACCTTAACCTCATCCTTAACCTTGACTTTACCCTTAACCTTAACCTTAACCATAACCTTAACCTTAAACCTAACCTTAACCTAACTAAACCCGTAACTTAAACCTAATCCTAACCTTTACCAAACCCTTAACCTTAACCTTAACCTGACTAAACCCTTGACATTACCCTTAACCTTAAATTTACATTTAACCTAACCTTACCCTTAACCTTACCCTTAACCTGAATAAACCCGTAACCTTAACTATAACCTAACCCTAACCTTGACCAAACCCTTAACATTAACCTTAAGCTTAACCTTTACATAATGTTAACCTTAACCTTAACCATAACCTTAACCTTAACCTTAACCTTAACCTTATCTTAAACTTAACCTTCACTATAACCTAACCTTAACCTTGACGTTAACCATAACCTAACCCTAACCTTGACCAAACCCATAACCTTAACCTTAATCTTATCTTAACCTTAACCTTCACTAAAAGCTAACCTTAACCTTAACCTTATCTTACCCTTAACCTAGCCTTCACCTTAACTATAACCTAACCCTAACCTTAACCATAACCATAACCTTATCTTTACTGTTCACCATAACCCTAAACTTCACCTTAACCTAACCTTAACCTTATCCTTAACCATAACCTTAACCTTAACCTAGCCTAACCTTAACCTTAACCTAACCCTAACCTTACCCTTAACCTTACCCTTAACCATAATATTAACCTTAGGTCAAGGTCAAGGTTAAGGTTAATTTAAGGGTAAATTCTAGGTTAAGGTTAAAATTAGGTTAAGGGTAAAGTTAAGGTTAAGGTTAAGGTTAAATGTTTTGTCAAGGTTAAGGTTAGTTTAAGGTTAAGGTTAAGGGTAATGTTATAATCAGGTTAAGGTCAAGGTTAAGGTTAGGTTAAGGTTAAGGTTAGGTTAAGGTTAGGGTTAATATTAAGGTTACGGTTAAGGGTTTGGTTAAGTTTAGGGTTAGGTTTTAGCTAAGGTGAAGATTAGGTTAAGGTTAAGGTTCGGATAAGGTTAAGATAAGGTTAAGGTTAAGGGTTTGGTCAAGGTTAGTGTTTGGTTACAGTTAAGGTTAAGGTTAAGGTTAAGTTAAATTAAGTTTAAGGTCAAGGTTAAGGGTAAGGTTAAGCTTAGGTTAAGTTTAATATTAGGTTAAGGGTATAGTTAAGGTTCAAGTTAGGTTAAGGGTAACATTAAGGTTAAGGTTAGGGTTAGGGTTAGGGTTTTGTCAAGGTTAGAGTTAGGTTATAGATAAGGTTAATGTTAATATTAAGGGTTAGTAAGGTTAAGGTTAAGGTTAAGATTAAGGGTAAGGTCAAGGATAAGGTTACGGGTCTTAACATTAACCTTCACTATAACCTAACCTTAACCTTAACCTGAACCTGAACCCGAACCTTAACCTAAACTTAACCATAACCTTAACCTTAACCTTGACCTTGACCTTAACCTAACCTTAACCATAACCATAACCTTAACCTTAACCTTGACTTTAACTATAAGCTAACGCTAACCTTGATAAAACCCTTAACCTTACCCTTAACCTGAATAAACTTGTAACCTTAAAATTAACCTTTACGCTTAACCCTAACCTTACCCTTAACCTTAACCTGAGGTTAAGATAATGGTTAAATTTAAGGTTGAGGATAAGTTAAGGTTAAGGGTAAGGTTAAGGTTAAGGTTATGGGTTTAGTCATGTTAAGGTTAAGGTTAAGGGTTTGGTCAAGGTTAGGGTTAGGTTATAGTTAAGGTCAAGGTTAAGGTTAGGTTAAGGTTAAGGTTATGGTTAAGGTTAAGGCTAAGGTTAGGTAAAGGTTAAGGTAAGGTTAAGGTTAGGTTAAGGGTAAAGCCAAGGTTAAGGTTAGGTTTAAGGTTAAGATTAGGCTAAGGGTAAAGTTAAGGTTATGGTTAGGGTAAGCTTAAGGTTAGTTTAAGGGTAAGGTTAAGGTTAAGGTTATGGTTATGGTCGGGTTAAGCTTAAGCTTAATTTTCAGGTTAGCATTAATGTAAGGGGAAGGTTAAGGTTAAACACAAGGTTAAGGTTAAGGTTTGACTTTACCCTTAACCTAATATTAATATTAACCTTAACCTTAACCTTATATTACCCTTAACCTTAATTAACCTTAACCTTATATTACTCTTAACCTTAAGTTAACCTTAACCTTAACCTTGACCTAAAAATAACCTTCACTTTCACCTAACCATAACCTTAACCTTAACCTTAACCTTAACCTTACCCCCTTACCCTTAACCTTAACGTTATCTTACCCTTAACCTTAACCATAACCTTAAACTTGACTTTACCCTTAACCTAACCTTAACCTTAACCTTAACCTAACCCTAACCTTGACCAAACCCTTAACCTTAACCTTGACCTGACTAAACCTGTAACCTTAACCTTAACCTTCACCTTAACCTTGACTTTACTGTTAACCTAACCTTAACCTAACCTTAACTATAACCTAACCCTAACCTTGACCGAACCCTTAACCTTAACCTTAACCTTAGCCTTAACCTAACCTTAACCTTAACCTAACCTAACCTTAACCTTACCCTTAACCTGACCTTAACCTTAACCTAAACCTTAACCTTATCTTAACCTTAACCTAACCTTAACCTTAACCTTAACCTTAACTAAAACCTTTCCCTAACGTTAACCTTAACTTTACCCTTAACCTAATCTTAACCTTAACTATAACCTAACCCTAACCTTAACCATAACCATAACCTTAACCTTAACCTTAACTATAACCTTAACCTTTAACTTAACTATAACCTAATCCTAACCTTGACCAAACCCTTAACCTTAAATTTAACCTGAACTTAACTATAACCTAACCTTAACCTTTACCAAACCCTTATCCTTAACCTAATAGTAACCTTAACCTTAACCTTAACCTTACCCCCTTAACCTTAACCTTAACGTTATCTTACCCTTAACCTTAACCATAACATTAAATTTGACTTTACCCTTAACCTAACCTTAACCTTAACTTTAACCTAACCCTAACCTTGACTAAACCCTTAACCTTAACCTTGACCTGACTAAACCTGTAACCTTAACCTTAACCTTACCCTTAACCTTCACCTTAACCTTGACTTTACTGTTAACCTAACCTTAACCTAACCTTAACTATAACCTAACCCTAAACTTGACCGAAACCTTAACCTTAACCTTAACCTTAGCCTTAACCTAACCTTAACCTTAACCTAACCTAACCTTAACCTTACCCTTAACCTAACATTAACCTTAACCTTAACCTAAACCTTAACCTTATCTTAACCTTAACCTAACCTTAACCTTAACCTTAACCTTAATTAAAACCTTCCCCTAACCTTAACCTTAACTTTACCCTTAACCTAATCTTAACCCTAACTATAACCTAACCCTAACCTTAACCATAACCATAACCTTAACCTTAACCTTAACTATAACCTTAACCTTTAACTTAACTATAACCTAATCCTAACCTTGACCAAACCCTTAACCTTAAATTTAACCTGACCTTAACTATAACCTAGCCTTAACCTTGACCAAACCCTTACCCTTAACCTAACAGTAACCTTGACATTACCCTTAACCTAACCTTAACCCTGACCTTAACCTAACCTTAACTTTACCCTTAACCTAATCTTAATCTTAACCTTAACCTAGTCGTAGCCTTAACCTTACCTTAACCTAACTTAACCCTAACCTTGACCTTGACCTTAACCTTAACCTTACCCTATCCTTAACCTTCCCCTAACCTTAACCCTAACCTTAAGAATAACCTTAACCTTAACTTTACCCTTAACTTAACCTTAACCTTAACCTTACCCTTAACCTCCACCCTTAACCTTAACTTAACCCTAACCTTGAGAAAACCCTTAACCTTAACCTTAATCTGACTAAACCCTTAAGGTTAGGGTAAAGTTAAGGTTAAGGTTAAGGTCAAGGTCAAGGTTAAGGTTAAGTTTGGTTAAGGTAAGGTTAAGGTTACAATTAAGGTTAAGGTTAAGTTAAGTGTAAATTCAAGGTTAAGGTTAAGGGTTTGGTTAAGGTTAAGGTTAGGTTACAGTTAAGGTTAAGGCTTTGGTCAATGTTAGGGTTAGTTTATAGTGAAGCTGAAGGTTAAGGTTATGGGTTGACTTTACCCTTAACTTAACCTTAACCTAACCTTAACCTGGAATTAACCTTAACCTTAACCGTAACCTTTACCCTAACCTTAACTTTATCCTTATCCTTATCTTAACCTTAACCTAACCCTAACCTTAAGCTTAACCTTAACATTAACCTTAACCTAATCTTAACCTTAACCTTATTTTTATCTTAACCTTAACCTAACCCTAACCTTAGCCTTAACCTTAACCTTAACATGAAATTTTAACCTAACCTTACCATTGACCTTAACCTTCACTATAACCTAAGCTTAACCTTGACCTTAACCTTAATCTTAACCTTAACTTGACTAAACCCTTAAGGTTAGGGTAAAAGTAAAGTTAAGGTTAAGGTCAAGGTGAAGGTTAGAGTTAAGTTAGGTTAAGGTAACGTTATAGTTAGGTTAAGGTTAAGGATAAAGTTAGGTTAAGGTTAAGATATGGTTAAGGTTAAGGTTAAGGTTAAGGTTAGGTTAAGGGCAAGTCAAGGTTAAGGTAAAGTTAAGGTTAAGGTTAGGTTAAGGTTAATGTTAGGTTAAGGGTAAAGTCAAGGTTAAAGTTAGGTTAAAGTTAAGGTTAAGGTTAAGGGTTTGATTTTAGTTAAGGTTAAGGTTAGGATAAGGCTAAGCTTAAGAGGGTAAAGTTAAGTTTAAGGTTCAGGTTAAGGTTAAATGTTCAGGTTAAGGGTATGGCTAAGGTTAAGGTTACGGGTTTAGTGAGGTTAAGGTTAAGGTGAAGGTTAAGTTGAAGGGTAAGGGTAAGGTTAAGGTTAACGTTAAGGTTAGGTTAAAGTTAAGGTTAAGGTTAAGGGTTTAGTCAGCTTAAGGTTAAGGTTAAGGTTACGGGTTTAAGGTTAAGGTTCATGGTTTGGTCATGGTTAGGGTTATGGTTAAGGTAAGGTTTAAAGGTTACGGGTTTAGTTAGGTTAAGGTGAAGGTCAAGGTTAGGGTAAGGTTAAGGTTAAGGTTAGGTTATAGTGAAGGTTAAGGTTAGGGTTAGGTTATAGTTAAGGTTAACGTTAAGGTTACGATTAGGTCAAGGTTAAGGTTAAGGATAAGTTAAGGTTAAGGGTAAGATAAGGTTAAGGTTAAGGTTAAGGTAAAGGTTAAGGTAAAGGTTAATGTTAAGGTCAAGGTTAAGGTTAAGGTTAAGGTTAGGGTGAGGTTATAGTTAAGGTAAAGGTTAAGGTTAGGTTAAGGTGAAGGTTAAGGATAAGGTTTAGGTCAAGGTCAAGGTCAAGTTTAAGCTTAAGTTAGGTTAAGGTTACGGGTTTAGTAAGGTTCAAGTTAAGGGTTTGGTCAAGGTTAGGGTTAGGTTATAGTTGAGGTTATTCTTAAGTAAATATTAAGGTTAAGGTTATAGGTCTTAACCTTAACCTTCACTATAACCTAACCTTAACCTTGAACTTAACTATAACCTAACCCTAACCTTGACCAAACCCTTATCATTAACCTTAAACTTAAACTAACCTTAACCTTAACCTTAACTAAACCCTTAAGCTTAAGCTTTAGCTTAACCTTAACCTAACCTTAACATAACCTTACCTTAACCTTAACTTAACATTAACCTTACCAAACCCTTAACCTTAGCCTTAACCTTAACTTAACCTTAACCTTAACCTAACCTTAACCTTACCCTTAACCTAATATTAACCTTAATCTTCACCTTAACCTTAACCTTAACCCTATCCTTAACCTTAAACTTAACCTTGACCTTAACTATAACCTAACCCTAACCTTAACCAAACCCTTAACCTTAACCATAAATGTTAACACTAGAAAATCATACAGCAAAAGTCGACATTAATTAATGTCGAGCCTAAGGATTTACATGACAAGAATACATTATGGAATCAAGAAGTATTTAAAATCTCTAAGGTTTTGAGAAAATCATATTTGAACTATTCATAAATGCTCAAATGCGTGCATTTTCCTTCGAGAAGAGCACCTTTTGCGTGCCCTTTTGCCTGATAAGCGCGCATTCCTGGAAATGGAAAAAATTCACTTTTCGGGACCACAACAAGCAAAGGAAAGTTACTCCTTATGTGAAAGCCTCCTAAGGACACCAAACAACGTCTCCTTAGACATTATGTGAGCACACAAAAGAATATTTGAGCACACAATGGAATCACACCTCTCCCTTGGGTCACCATCCATCATGTACCAAGGAAGGGAAGGAGAATTTGAAGCTCACCTATATAAACCCACCAAGAGATGAAAAAATGCTGATTGCAAGGTTATTCTGGCCAAAGTTTCCCAAGAAACACCAACATTGTGTGTGACCCGGAGCTGGAGCTAAAGAGGATTCGATAGTTGGCCACCCAACATCTTAGTCCACCACAATAGAATGAGAGAGTTGGACTGCATCAGAGGCAGGACTTGAAAGACAAACATCCCTGCATCGAGACCTAGAGCCATTGCCTAGGGGCCTTTTGGAAAGTGGGTAAGATTTTCTTTTATTTCGAACATTCAATAAGAAGAGGCCATCGAGACATCGTTTGCATTATTACTGTTTGGAACTCTCTATATAGCTTCTTTTGTGTTTTTAGTTTTAGTTTTTTTAACCAGAGCATACTTCAACATATTATTTCATTTAATTTTTATGCTTTTGAGCTCCCCCCACATACTTCCTGTTACCAATATTTTAGAGAGTAGACCACACTCTCTAAGCACGTGTGATTTCGTACACCCGTGTGTCGAATCCACCACAACAGGATTGGTGACTCCACTGACGTGTTTCAAGTTTATGTGGTTGTGCCATCTTTTGCAAGAGACCCTTAGTTTATGATAGAGTGGAGCTGATAGTCCTCTGACCCATCTTGCAGTCCCTAGATTCACTGAGGTGACAGAATGAAGAAGGTAGCTCCTAATCTTTTACTTGCAAGACTTTTGCGTGCAGTTTTTTCACACAGAGGCACATTGCGCACATTCAGGAGTGACCTGCGCGTAGGAAGGCGTACCTGTCAAGGGTTTTTTAGCGCAAATTGCAGAGAGATTTTTTCTCCCTATTTTCTTCATTTTTTCTGCGTCTAAGTGTGTTGGGAAACCCCTAATGTATCTGCCAACACCTATGTTGATACCCCACAGCTTTTGTGAACTGATTTCTTGCTGATTTTCGTAGGCATTTAGTTAGTTTTCATTTAAGTTGGTTTTTGCAAAAAGTGTTCACATAGTTTAAGCAGGGGGTGAATTAACCATTTCTTTCCAAACGATTTATGTTTTTTGCACATTCTGGTATGCACTTAGCTTAACTAGTCCAAGTAAGTGGCTCATGACCACACATGCATAAGCTAGCATAGAAATTGTTTAGTTTAAATTCAATTTTTGCATTTAGGAAATTGTGGGACTAGGATTGAATCTCCAATTAGAGCAAGTAATATCTGCTGTCTTTGCACCATTTGGTGACCCTAGAAAAGCATATGAAAACTCTACATTTTTTATTCACCATATTCCTTTAGTCACTCACATAAACTAACTGGGAGGTTTTGGAAGTGGCCCATTATCCGAAAATGCTTTCTATTTGAGCAAGGAACAACGTCACATAGTTTAACTAGGGGACTTTTGTAAAGAACCACCGATATCCATATGTTCAAATTATAAGATTGTTCACCATACGCTCACCCACATTCACCCAATAAGAAAAGAAAGCCACCTAAAAATAACTTAAATCAACTCACTAAATTCTCCCCACAGGGGCCACAAGAGAAATTATAGATTAAGTTAGGATTAAGGGGGTAGGCATCCAATAAGCCGCCTTGATCATGCTTCACATTTGAAACATAGAAGTTGTGTTTTTAGGGAGCTTTAAAATCCACCTATCAGCCCATGGAAAAGAAAACCCGAGCATGACAGAGACCCGATTCAGAGGGGGTTAGGCTTAGGCACAGTGAGTGCGGTATCAGTTGGGGCTACCTGACCTGGCTGATACTTGGTACTATTAGCTGACTACCAAGAAGCCAAAGACTTGAATGTTCACATGGGATGGTGGTTCTTAGCGGCCAAAACTAGGGCATCCTTTACCCTATAGGTGACGGTTCAGGCAAGCGCCAGACCCTCTACCCTTACCTTGGTTGATTCTCTTCGACTAACTGGGGGCGTCGGCAGCTCTTACAGGACGTTGTGCCAGCACTCGCAAGAAATCCTCTCAAGGCCTATTTAATTTCAAGTGTGTGAGGACGTATTAAGTCTTCTAGGATTTTGAGTATCACGCACAAACAAACAAAACCATTTTTTTCTTGATTGATCACATAAATTAAGCTAAAGGAAAATTCATTTCATTTTCGCTTTGTTTTATGTATGTGGCCATAAATTTTTCATGATCAAAGACTCGATCCCCTCAAAAAAAAATTCACCTGGTCGACACTCAAATAGTTCAAATGGAACCTCGTCAGTCCAGTCATCTTTTGGACCTCCCCCCATTACCAGGAGGGGTTCTAGGTCTTTTGCTGTTTAGGCATCAATGATAGAACATTGCCACAGTGTTTGGTTCCTCCTTTCTTAGAGAAACCTTAGTTGGGAACCCTAGTAATTCTCCCAACACCACACCGCACTCCAATCCCCCCTCGTCCCCTGGAGGGTAGAGGAGTTCATCCCATACGGGAAGCCAGCTGAAGGGTAAGGCAAGGTTAAGGGAAAAGGCAAGGTTAAGGTAAATTTAAGGTTAAGGTTAGGTTAAGGTTAAGGTAAGATTAAGGTAAAGGTTCAGGTTAAGGTTAAGGTTAAGGGTTTGGTCAAGGTTAGGGTTAGGTTATAGTTAAGGTCAAGGTAAGGTTAAGGTTAAGGGTAAGGTTAGGTTAAGGGTAAATTTAAGGTTAAGGCTAATGTTATGGGTTTAGTATGGTTAGGGTAAGGTTAAGGTTAGGTTAAGAGTAAAGTTAAGGTTGAGGTTATGGCTATGGTTAGATTCAGGTTCAGGTTAAGGTTTAGGTTAGGGTTAAGGTTAGGGGAAGGTTAAGGTTAAACGTAATGTTAAGGTTAAGCTTAAGGTTAAGAGTTTAGTTATGTTAAGGTTAAGGTTAAGGTTAGGTAAAGGTTAAGGTTATGGGAAGGTTAAGGTTAAGGTTAAAGTTAAGGTTAAGTTAAGGTTAGGGTTAAGGTTAGGGTTAGGTTATAGTTAATGGTAAGGTTAAGGTTAAGGGTAAAGTTAAGTTCAAAGTTAAGGTTATGGGTTTGGTAAAGGTTAGGGTTAGGTTATAGTTAAGTTAAAGTTTAAGGTTATGGTTAAGGTAAGGTTAAGATAATGTAAAGTGTAAGGTTAAGGTTAAGGTTAGGTTAAGGTTATGGTCAAGGTCAAGGTTAAGGGTAAGGGTAAGGTTAACCTTAACCTAACCTTAACGTTAACCTTGTCCTCAACTATAACCTTAACCTGACTAAACTTGTAACCTTAACCTTAACCATAACCTTGATCAAACCCTTAAGGTAAGATTAAGGGTAGAGTCAAGGTTAAGGTTATGGCTATGGGAAGGTTAAGGTTAAGGTTAAGGTTAGGGTTAAGGGTAAAGTTAAGGTTAAAGTGAAGGTTAGGTTAAGGGTAAAGTTAAATTTAATGTTATGTTAAGGTTAAGGTTAAGGGTTATGTCAAGGTTAGGGTTAATTTAATGCTATGGTAAAGGTTAGGTTAAGGTTAAGGTTAATGGTCAAGGTTAAGGTGAAGGTTAGGTTAAGGTTAAGGTTAGGTAAAGGGTAAAGATAAGGTTAAGGTCAGGTTAAGGTCAACCTTAACCCTTAACCGTATCTTACCCGTAACCTTAACCTTAACTTTACCCTTATCTTAACCTTACCTTAACCTTAACCTAAACTTAACTTTAACCTTAACCTAAACCTAAAACTTAACCTTAACCTAACCTTAACCTTAACCTTAACTTAACACTAACCTTGACATAACCCTTAACCTTAACATAACATTAACCTTAATTTTACCCTTAACCTTGACTTTAACCTTAACCTTCCCCTAAACATAACCTTAACCTTAACTATAATTTAACCTTAAACTTGACCTTAACTATAACCTAACCCTAACGTTGACCAAACCCTTAACCTTAACCTTAACATTAACCCTACCCCCTTAACCTAACCCTAACCTTGACCAAACCCTTAACCTTAACCTAACCTTAACCTTCACTTAAAATTCACTCTAAACTTAACCTGGACCAAACCATTAACCTTAAGCTTAACTTGACTAAACCCGTACCCTTAACCTTAACCTTGACCTTGACCTTCACCTAACGTTAACATTAACCTTATCTTACCCTTAACTTAACCTTAACCTTAGCTCTAACCTAACCCTAACCTTGACCAAACCCTTAACCTTAACCTTAACCCTTAACCTTAACCTTGACCAAACCCTTACCTTAACCTAACTTTAACCTTAACCTTACCCTAACCTTAAACTTAACCTTAGCCTTAACCCTAACCTTAACCTGACCAAAATCGTAACCTTAACCTTAACCTTACCCTTAACCTTCACCTTAACCTTAAATTTACCCTTAACCTTGACCTTACCCTTAACCTTCATTTTAACTTTAGCCTTAAATTTACCCTTAACCTTAACCTTACCCTTAACCTTCACCTTGACCAAACCCTTAACCTTTTCCTTAAACTGACTAAACCCATAACTTAACAGTAAATTTAAGGTTAAGGTTAGGGTTAAGGTTAAGGTTAGCTTAAGGTTAACCTTGACCTTGACCTGAACCTTAACCTTAACCTTACCCTTAACCTTTACCTAACCTTAACCTTAACCTTAACCTTAACCATAACCTTAAACTTAACCTTGACCTTAACCTTACCCGTAACCTTCACCCTTAACCTTAACCTTACCCTTAACCTTAACCTAACCCTAACCTTGACCAAACCCTTAACCTTAAACTTAACCTGACTAAACCCTTAACCTTGACCTAACCGTAACCTTTACCTTAACTTAATCTAACTTAACCTTGACCTTAACCTTAGCCATAAAATTAACCTTAACCTTACCTTAACCATAACCTTAAACTTAAAATTAACCTAATGTTACCCTAACCATTACCTGAACTTTACCCTTAACGTAACCTTAACCTTGACCTTAAGGTTAGGGTTAGGTTAAGGATAAATTAAAGGTTAAGGTTAGGTTAAGGTTAAGGGTAAGGTTAAGGTTAAGGTTAGGTTAAGGTTCAGGTCAAGGTTAGGGTTAAGTTAAGGTTAAGGGTTAAGGGTAAGGTTAAGGCTAAGGTTAAGGTTAGTGAAAGGTTAAGGTTAAAGGTTTAGTTAAGGTTAACGTTAGGTTAAGGTTAAGGTTAAGGTTAAGGTTATGGGTTTAGTCAGGTTAAGGTTAAGGCTTAACCCCTTAACCTTAACCTTAACCTCACTATAACCTTAGCTTATCCTAACTTAACCTTAACCTTGACATTGAAATTAACCTTAACTTTAACCTTACCCTAACCTTAAGTGTTTAGTCAGTTTAAGGTTAAGGCTAAGGGTTTGTTCAAGGTTAGGGTTAGGTTATAGTTAAGGTCAAGGTTAAGGTTAGGTTAAGGTTAAGGTTAAGGTTACGTTAAGGTTAATTTTATGGGTTTGGTCAAGGTTAAGGTTAGGTTATAGTTAAAGTTAAGGTTAAGGTCAAGGTTAAGGGTAAGGTTAATGGTTTGGTCAAGGTTAGAATTAGGTTATAGTGAAGGTTAAGCTTAAGTTAAGGGTAAATTCAAGGTTAAGGTTAAGGTTGAGGTTAGGTTAAGGGTAAATTTAAGGTTAATGTTAAGGTTTTTTCAAGGTTAGGGTTAGGTTATAGTTAAGGTTACGATAAGGTTAAGGGTAGGTTAAGGTTAAGGTTAGGTTAAGGGTAAAGTTAAGGTTAAGGTTAGGGTAAGGATAGGGTAAGTTTAAAGTTAAGGTTAGGTTAAGGTTAAGGTTTAGGTTAAGGTTAATGTTAAGGTTAAGGGTAAGGTTAAGGTTAGTGTTAGGTTACAATTACGGTTAAGGTTGAGGGTAAGGTTATAGTTAGGTTAAGGTTAAGGTTAGGTTAAGGTTAAGGTTAAGGTTAAGTTAAGGTTAAGATTAAGGTTAGGTTAAGGTTAAGTAAAGATTAAGTTAAGGTTAATGTTAAGGGTTTGGTCAAGGTTAGGGTTAGGTTACAATTAAGGTTAAGGTGAAGGGTAAGGTCATAGTTAGGTTAAGGTTAAGGTTAGGTGAAGTTTAGTTTAAGGCTAAGGTTAAGGTTAAGGTTAGGTTTAGGGTAAAGTCAAGGTTAAGGTTAAGGTTAGGGTTATGGGTCTTAATGTTAACCTTCACTATTACCTAACCTTAACCTTAACCTGAACTTGAACCTTTACCCTAACCTTAACCTTAACCTTGACCCAAACCTTAACCTTATCTTAACTTTAACCTTCATTATAACCTAACCCCAACCTTAAGGGTTTGTTTAAGGTTAGGATTAAGTTATAGTTAAGTTCAAGGTTAAGGTTAGGTTAATGGTAAAGTTAAGGTTAAGGTTAGGTTAAGGGTAAAGTTAAGGTTAAGGTTAGGTAAGGGTTAAGGTTAGGGTTAAGGGTTAAGTTAAGGTTAAGGTTAAGGTTTGGTAAAGGTTAGGGTTAGGTTATACTTAAGGTCAAGGTTAAGGTTAGGTTAAAGTTAAGATTAGGTTAAGGGTAAAGTTAAGGTTAAGGTTAAGGGTTTGGTCAAGGTTAGGGTTAGGTGTTACAGGTTTAGTCAAGTTAAGGTTAAGGTTAAGGGTTTGGTCAAGGTTAGGGTTAGTTTATAGTTAAGGTCAAGGTTAAGGTTAAGGGTTTGGTCAAGGTTAGGGTTAGGTTATAGTTAAGGTCAAGGTTAAGGTTAGGTTATAGTGAAGTTTAAGGTTAAGATAAGGTTAAGGTTAATTTTAAGGTTAGGGTTAGGTTACAGTTAAGGTTAAGGTTAGGTTAATGGTAAAGTTAAGGTTAAGGTTAAGTTAAGGTTAAGTTCATGTAAGGGTAAGGTTAAGGTTAATGTTAATGTTAAGGTTAAGGTTAAGGTTAATGTTAATGTTAAGGTTGATGTTAATGTTAAGGTTAAGGTTATGTTATGGGAAGGTTAAGGGCTTAATCGTATCCTTAACCTTAACCTAACATTAATTGTAACCTTAACCTTGACCTTAACTATAACCTAACCCTAACCTTAATCTAACCTTAACCTCAAATTTAACCTTAACCTTACCCTAGTATTAACCATAGCCTTAACCTTAACGTTAACCTTAACCTTACGCCCTTAACCATAACCTTAACCTTAACCTTAAACTGACTAAATCCGTAACCTTAACCTTACCTTAATCTAACTTTAACCTTAACCTTAACCTTAACCTTAACCTAGCTATAACCTTACACTTAATCTTAACCTTGACCTTAACTATAACGTAACCCTAACCTTGACCAAACCCTTAATATTAACCTTAACCTTAACCTTTACTTAATCTTAACATGGACCTTAACCTTAACCTTAAATGTAACCTTAACCTTACCTTAACCTAACCTAACCTTAACCTTAACCTTACCCTTAACCTTAAACTTAACCTTGAACTTAACTATAACCAAACCCTAACCGTGACCAAACCCTTAACCTTAACCTTACCCTAATCTTAACCTTAACCTAACATTAACCTTCCCATAAACATAAAATTAAAATTAACCTTAACCTTAACTTGACTAAACCCGTAACCTTAACCTTAAGGTTAAGGTTAAAGTTAAGGTTAGGGTTAAGGTTAGGGGAAGGTTAAGGTTAAGGTAAGGGTAAGGTTTGGGTTAAGGTTAGGGTAAGGTTATAGTTAAGGTTAAGATAAGGTTAAGGTTAAGGGTAATGTTAAGGTTAAGGTTAAGGTTAAGATTATGGTTAAGGTTAAGGCTAAGGTTAGGTAAGTTAAGGTTAAGGTTTTGTCAAGGTTAGGGTTAGGTTATAGTTAAATTTGAGTTAAGGGTTAGGTTATAGTTAAATTTATGTTTAAGGTCAAGGTTAAGGGTAAGGTTAAGGTTAGGTTAAGGTTAATATTAGGTTAAGGGTAAAGTTAAGGTTATCGTTAGGGTAAGATTAGAGTTATGGGAAGGTTAAGGTTAAGGTTAGGTTATAGTCAAGGTCAAGGTTAAGGTTAGGGTTATGGGAAGGTTAATGTTAAGGTTAGGGTATAGTTAAGGTTAAGGGTTTTTTCAAGGCTAGGGTTAGGTTAAGGTTAAGGTTAAGGTTAGGTTAAGGGTAAATTCAATGTTAAGGTTATGATTATGGGAAGGTTAAAGTTAAATTTAAGGTAAAGGTAAGCTTAAGTTTAAAAGGTCAAGGTCAAGGTTAAGGGTAAGATAAGGTTAAGGTTAAGGTTAGGTTAAGGTCAAGGTTAAGGTTAGTTAAGGTTAGGGTTAGGTTAATGTTAAGGTTGAAGGTTAAGGGTAAGTTAAGGTTAAGGTTAAGGTCAAGGTTATGGTTAAGGTTAAAGTTACGGTTAGGTTAAGGTAAGTTTAAGGTTAGGTTAGGCTATAGTTAAAGTTAAGGTTAAGGTTAGGTTAAGCGTAAGGTTAAGGTTGAGGTCAAGGTTACAGTTATGTTAAGTTAAGGTTACGATAATGTTAAGGGTTATGCATTTAGCAAGGTTAAGGTTAAGGTAAAGGTTACGGATTTAGTGAGGTTAAGGTTAAGGTTAGGTTACGGTTAAGGTCAAGGTTATGATTATGTTAAGGTAAGGTTAAGATAATGTTAAGGGTTACGGGTTTAGTCAGGTTAAGGCTAAGGTTACGGATTTAGTGAGGTTAAGGTTAAGGTTAAGGGGGTAAGGTTAAGGTTAAGGTTAAGGTCAAGGTCAAGGTTAAGATTAAGTTAGGTTAAGGTTAAGGGTTTGGTCATGGTTAAGGTTAGGTTATAGTTAAGGTCAACGTTAAGGTTAGGTTAAGGTTAAGGTTACGGATAATGTTAAGGTTAAGGATAGGTAAAGGTTAAGGCAAGGTTAAGGTTGAACTTTACCTTGACCTTAACCTTAACCTTACCCTTAACCTAACCTTAACCTTAACCTAACCTAAACATTAACCTTAAACTTCCCATAACCATAACCTTAACCTTAAACTTAATCTTAACCTTAACTTTAACATTTACCTAACCTTAACCTTAACCTTAACCTAACCTTAACCTTGACCTTAACTATAACCTACCCCTAGGGTAAGGTTAAGGTTAAGGTTAAGAGTTTCCTTAACCTAACTTAAGGGTAAGGGTAAGGTTAAGGTTAAGTTTAAGGTTAAGATTAGGTTAGGGTAAGGTTAAGGTTTCCTTTCCCTTAACCTTAACCTTGACCTTAACTATAACCTAACCCTAACCTTACCATTAACCTTAACATTAACCTTAACCTAACCTTAACCTTACCCTTAACCTAATCTTAACCTTAAACTTAACCTCACTAAACAAGTAACTTTAACCTTACCCTTAACCTTTTCTTACATTGACCTTAACTATAACCTTAACCTTAACTTTACCCTTAACCTAATATTAACCTTAACCTAACCCTAACCTTGACTTCACCCTTAACTTAACCTTAACCTTCGCTATAACCTAACCCTAACCTTGACCAAACCCTTAACCTTAACCTTACCCTTAACGTTAACCTTAACCTTACCGTGAACCTTATCTTAAACTTACCCTTAACCTTATATTAACCTTTACTTAACCTTAACCTTGACCTTGACCTTATCCTTAATCTTAACCTTAACCTTAAATTTACCCTTAACTTTGACCTTAACCTTACCCTTAACTATAACTTTGACCTTAACCTTGACCTTAACTATAACATAACCCTAACCTTGACCAAACACTTAACCTTAACCTTAACCGTAACCTTAACCTTAACCTTAACCTTAACCTTACCCATAGCCTTAAATTATCCTTAACCTTAACCATAATATTAACCTTAGGTTAAGGTTAAGTGTAAGGTTAGGGTAAGGTTAATATTAGGTTAATGGTAAAGTTAAGTTTAAGGTTAGGGTTAAGGTTAAGGTTAAGGTTAGAGTTATCTTATAGTTAAGGTCAAGGTTGAGGTTAAGAGTACGGTTATAGTCACTATAACCTTAACCTTAACCTTCACTAAAACTTAACCTTAACCTGAACCTTAACCGAAACTTAGCCATAACCTTACACTTAACCTTAACCTTATTCTTACTCTTAACCTTCACCTTAACCTTGACTTTACCCTTAATCTAACCTTAAATATAACATAACCCTAACCTTGACCATACCCTTAACCTTAACCTTAAACTTAACCTAACCTTAACCTTCACCTACCCTAACCTTAACTTTACCCTTAACCTAACCTTATCTTAACCTTAACCTAACCTTAACCTTAACCTTAACTAAAACCTTCCCCTAACTTTAACCGTAACCTTAACCTTAACTTTACCCTTAACCTAATATTAACCTTAACTATAACCTAACCCTAACCTTAACATTAACCATAAAATTATCTTTACCCTTAACTTTAACCTTAACTATAACCTAATCCTAACCTTGACCAAACCCTTAACTTTAGCCTTAACCTAACCTTAACTATAACCTAACCTTAACCTTGACCAAACCCTTACCCTCAACCTAACCTTTGTTAGGTCCCTATATTACTAGTATAGTCCCTTATTATTGTTAGTGTAACCCCCTTATTATTATTATTGTACCCTTGTAACCCCAATTTTTTTATTATTGTGCCCTTAAATTATAATTGTTAGGTCGGCTAGGATTACATTGTGGCCCACTAGGATTACATTATGGCCCCATGGACTCCTATATATAGAAAGGAGGTTTTGTAAATTGTATCATCCAAGAATTTTTCATTTATGTAATGTATCGGAGGTTTCCCCCTCGAAGTGGCTCATTTCTAAGGTGTTTATATCTCTTTTCTTCTCTTTTGGAGCTGGTTACACAACATTTGGTATCGTAGCTTTGGATTTTAGGGTTTTGCTGCTCCAAAACAGTCATCAGAATTTTCGCCATAAATTTTTTTCTACGACATTTAAAAAGCTGAAATTTAGTGTGCGAAGCCTAAATTCGAGGAATATTTCTAAAATTTCGTGAGCTTGCTCCGTTAATATTTTAAGATATGATCTCGTGGAAGTTAGGGTTTTTTCGTGCTCCTAAATAGTCATAATGGAATTTGTGCTAGTCTTCTCTATGTACAGTTTAGAATTTGAAATCTTGCTGAAGGCAAGGCTTAAATCTTGAAGAAGTTGGCCAAAAAATTTCAGAGCTTGGTTCACAACATTTTTAGAGATATGATATGTGAAAGGTAGTGATTTTTAAGGCTCCCAAATTTCATCTCAAAGAGGTGACTGTGGGAAACAATTCATAACTCTCTCTCTGGGCATCAGATTGGAGTGTCATCAAAAGTGGTCATAATTACATGGATTTTAGTTTCTTTTCTATCAATTTGAGAACCGAAGGATGAAACAGGAACACGTGGCAAGTTGTACAAGTTCTCTCTATTGAACCAGCCCATAATTAGGTGATTGTGGGAGATTCGACATAACTTTTCCTTGGAGAATCCAAATCAGTCGACCTATGGAATTTGGAAAGATACTTGAGAGATACGTTGGTACCAAAATTTAGATATTGAAGTGCTTCAATCACAGAGATAATCCAATTTCAATATCAAGCTCCTCAAAAGCAAGAAAAAGGTGTGTATTTTTTTTCCAAATTGCATAAGTCTTGTTTGAATAATCAAGTTAAATTGATCCCAAGGGCATATTGTAGAATAGATATCAGTATTGGATTCTAAAATGGCCCCTAAAAATAATTCAACACCCATTAAGCCTTTAGAAGGCTCTACTATGAATTATGAAGATGAAGAATGGCAACATGACATATCAAAATTACAAGAGCAAGTGAAACAAATTTCGCTCTCGAAAAGAGCAACAAAAAATGACATGGAAGTTTTGAAGAAAGGTGTGGAAACTAAGATGGATGGCGTGCAAGCTAAGATGGATTGCATGGAAGCTAAGATGGATGGCATGGAAGTTTAGGATGATGGAAGCAGATGGAAAACATGAAGAAGGATCTAAAAGTAGACATTGAAGGTTTTGCAAAGTTGATACAAGAAATGTTTCCTAATGGTGAAAAGATAGTAGAGGAAATCATGATGAGAACAAAATAAATGTTAATCGTGATTTGATAAACTCTACTGTTGGAGGGAAGAACCACCATATTCCAAAAATGAATATGAGGAAGTTTTATGGAAAGGATACTGTAACATGGATACTACAGATGGAGCAATATTTTGATCTACATAACGTGAAAAACACACAAAAGGTACGCATTGCAACTTTACATTTAGAGCAAAATACATTTGTATGGTATCAATGGCTTTGCTCCCGTAAAAAAATTTTCACTTGGTAAATTTTTACGGAAGAAATGATAGCACATTATGAGGATACAAAGAGCAACACCTTCTTTAGCCAATTGATAAATCTCAAGCAAAAGGGTTTAGTGGGGAAGCACATTGAGGAATTCCAAAATTTGAATATAAGGGTAACTGATATTCCAGAGGAACACATGATCGATCTCTTCATAGGCACTTTAAAGGATAATATCCAACATGAAGTTCACATTTTGGAACCAGATTCATTCGAGAAGGCATTCAGGTTGGTAAGAAAAGTTGAATGTAAAATAATGGTGACAAGGAAGCCTACCACTCAATTCTATAAAGAAGTAAGTGTTGCTACACCTAGATTTCCATAACCTACAAGGTTGACACCACAACAATTGGAAGAAAAAAGAGTGAAAGGGCTTTGCTACAGTTGTGATAGCAAATACACTAAAGGTCATAAGTGTGCTGAGAATAAATTATTTTACACAGATTGTGAAGAGGAAGAAGAAAATGAACAAGAAGAGGATATACACCAGGAACCAGCCCTAGAAGAGGAATAAATGAATCTGACCATATCGTGTAATGCACTGGCAGGAATTACCACTCCTCAAACTCTCAAGATAGAAGGAAAAATCAAGAAGAAAAAGGTAATAGTGTTGATTGATTCAAGTAGCACCCATAATTTTATTCATTGTAAGGTAGCCAAGGAATTAAATTGTTTCCTATACCCAGCACCAAAATGTCAAGTGATGGTTGCAAATGGAGGAACTATAAATTGCTCTGGAAAATGTCATAATATCAAACTAACCAAGGGGGAATATGTATTGACTATTCCAATTCTTTCCATTCCTATGGGAGGTGCTGATGTTGTACTAGGAGTACAATGGTTACAATCTTTGGGGATGGTAGCTTTTAATTTTCAAGAAATTTTCTTGAAATTTTTTTCAGAAGGAAAGGAAGTCGAATTACGGGGTGTTGAAGGGAAGACGGGAAGGATAATAAGCTCTAATGTCATGACAAAGCTTCTAAAGAAAGAACAACGAGGCGTAATTGCACAATCATGCTCACTAGAAGTTCCGACATCAAAATCATCTATTTTTGCAGATCTCCAACAAGTCTTGGACAATCATTCCAAGGTGTTTGAAACTCCCAAAGGAATCCCACCTATTCGTGATCATGATCATGCTATTCATTTGATTCCAGGAAGTGTTCATCCAAACATCAGGTCTTATAGATATCCTTACTTCCAAAAGAGCGAAATTGAATGTATGATTGCAGAAATGTTAGAGGTGGGTATAATTCAACCTAGTCAAAGTTCTTTCTTTGCTCCCATAGTATTGGTACACAAGAAGGATTGATCATGGAAAATGTGTCCGGATTATAGGGAGCTCAATAAGCTCACCATTAAAGATAAATTTCCCATTCCTGTGATTGATGAATTATTGGATGAATTACATGGAGAAATTTATTTTACCAAGTTGGATCTTCGTTCAGGATATCATCAAATTAGAATGAAGATGAAGATATTCCAAAAACAAAATTTCGAACTCATGAGGGTCATTATGAATTTTTGGTCATTCCTTTTAGCCTTACCAATGCACCTTCTACATTTCAAGGGTTGATGAATTCCATTTTCAAACACTTCCTTATAAAATTTGTGCTAGTATTTTTTGATGATATACTAATCTACAGCAAGTCTTGGAAGGATCATGTTGAACACATTGACAAGGTACTCAAACTATTGCATGAGAAACAATTATATGCAAAAACATCCAAATGTTTCTTTGGAGTACAAGAGGTGGAATATCTGGGTCATATTATATCTCACGAGGGTGTTAAAGTAGACCCTAACAAAATTAAAGCCATTAAGGAATGGAAAGTCCCCACGACCATAAAGCAGTTGCGAGGATTTCTTGGGTTAAAAGGGTATTATCGCAAGTTTTTTAAGAATTATGGGAGAATAGCAGCACCTCTAACAACATTATTGAAGAAAGATGCATTTTCATGGACTCCTGAAGCAACTAAGGCCTTTGAACATCTCAAAGAGGCAATGTGAATAGCACCGGTCTTAGCTACACCAGACTTCACAAAAACCTTTATTGTGGAATGTGATGCCTCAGGAAATGGAATTGGTGCAGTTTTAATGCAGGAAGGAAGACCCATTATTTTTTAAAGTCGTCCAATCAAAGGAAATTATTTAAAGAAACCTATTTATGAGAAGGAAATGTTAGCAATACTGCATGCACTAAAGAAATGGCGAACTTACCTAATGGAAAGACACTTCAAGGTAAAAATTGATCATGATAGTCTTGAACACTTTTTGGAACAAAGACTATCTTCAGAAGAGCAGAAAAAATGGGTCACAAAGATCTTGGGTTATGACTTTGAAATAATCTACAAAAAAGGAAAGCTTAATGTTGTTGCAGATGCACTCTCAAGAAAGAATGAAGAGGTGGAAGCATTGCTTTGTGCCATTTCTATTATCCAAGCAGATTGGATAACTGAAGCAAGAGATGAATGGAAGAAGGACAAAGATGTATGGACACTCATTCAAAATTTGCAGCAAGATCCTAGTACATCTTATACATTTAGTTGGAAAAATGATTCCTTATGGTACAAAGATCGCTTATATCTTTGTAATAATTTCCAACTAAAACAAAATATTCTTTTGGAATTGCACACTTCTCCTTTAGTAGGACACTCAGGATTTTTAAAAACTTACCACAGGGTGAAGAAAGAATTTTTTTCGGATGGCCTTAAATCTAATATTCAAAAGTTTGTGGCGGAATGTTTGGTTTACCAGAAAAATAAAGTGGAGACAATTAAGACCCCAGGACTTCTACAACCTTTATCCATTCCAAGTCAACGTTGGGAGGATATTTCAATGGATTTTATCACAAGTTTACCTAAGTCTAAAGAAAATAATGTCATCATGGTGGTAGCTAATAGACTTACCAAGTATGCACACTTTTGTGCATTATCTCATCCATTTAAAGAAAGTACAGTTGCTACTACATTTATGGAGAGAATTCAAAAGCTACATGGAAGCCCAAGGGTTATTGTGAGCGACAGAGATCCCATTTTTATTGGAAATTTTTGGACGGATTTATTTTCTTGTGTGGGTACTCAATTAGCTCATAGCTCATCTTATCATCCTCAATCTGATGGTCAAACTGAGATAGTAAATAAATGTTTGGAAGTATATCTTCATTTTTTTGTATCTGATAAACAAACATAATGGGTCAAGTGGTTACCTCTCGCTGAATGGCGGTATAACACTTCCTTCCACACTGCAGCAAAAATGACCCCATTTATGGAAATTTATGGATATCATCCACCATTGATCACATCATCTTTAAGGGAAAATTTGAAGGTTCAAGCAGTGGAAGATCACATCGGGCATCAACAATAAGTTCTCCAACTCTTAAAGGATAACCTGAATTTGGCACAAAATTGTATGAAACAACAGGCAGATCAACATCGTAGCCAGAGAAGTTTTGATGTAGGAGATTGGGTATTTTTACGGCTACAACCATACAAACAAATGTCTCTCAAGCAAGCTAATAAATATAATAAGTTATCGCCAAAGTGCTATGGTATTTACAAGGTGTTGGAAAATATTGGTACTATGGCATACAAATTGGAGCTTCTTGCTTCTTCGCGAGTACATCCAGTTTTCCATGTTTCATGCTTAAAGAAGGTTATAGGTGAAAATATTCCAGTTCAAACAATATTGATAAAACTTGATGAGGAAGGAAAAATCATATTGGAACCTAAAGCGGTCACGGAAACAAGAACTCGACAACTACGGAATCGATCGATTTCAGAGTATCTCATCAAGTGGAAGAACTTACCCACTGAAGATTCTACATGGGAGGATGACAATTTTATACAGAAGCACCCATAGCTACTCAAGCATTGAGGACAACACTTTTTTGAAGGAGAGGCGCATGTTACGTCCCTATATTACTAGTATAGTCCCTTATTGTTGTTAGTGTAACCCCCTTATTGTTATTATTGTACCCTTGTAACCCCCATTTTGTTATTATTGTGCCCTTAAATTATTATTCTTAGGTCGGCTAGGATTACATTGTGGCCCACTAGGATTACATTATGGTCCCATGGACTCCTATATATGGAAAGGAGGTTTTGTAAATTGTATCATCCAAGAATTTTTCATTTATGTAATGTATTGGAGGTTTCCCCCTCGAAGTGGTTTATTTATAAGGCGTTGATATCTCTTTTCTTCTATTTTTGGAGTTGGTTACACAACAACCTTAACCTTGACTTTACCCTTAGCCTAACCTTAACCTTAACTTTACCCTTAACCTAATCTTAACCTTAAGCTAACCTTAACCTTAACCTAACCGTAACCTTAGCCTTACCTTAACCTAACTTAACCTTAACCTCAACCTTGACCTTAACCTTAACCTTACCCTATTCTTGCCCTTAACCTTCAACCTAACCTAGAATTTAACCTTAACCTTCCCCTAACCTTAACCTTAACCTTACCCTTAACCTTCACCCTTAACCTCAACCTAACCTTAACCTTGACCAAACCCTTAACTTTAACCTGACTAAACCCTTAAGGTTAGGGTGAAGTTAAGGTTAAGGTTAAGGTCAAGGTCAAGGTCAAGGTTAAGGTTAAGGTCAAGGTCAAGTTCAAGGTTAAGGTTAAGTTAGGTTAAGGCAAGATTAAGGTTACAGTTAAGGTTAAGGTTAAGGTTAAGTTAAGGGTAAAGTCAAGGTTAGGGTTAAGCATTTGGTTAAGGTTAAGGATAGATTATAGTTAAGGTTAAGGGTTTGCCAAGGTTAGGGTTAGGTTATAGTGAAGGTTAAGGTTAAGGTTAAAGTTACGGGTTGACTTTACCCTTAACTTAACGTTAACCCAACCTTAACCTTAACCTTAACCTTAACCTTTACCCTAACCTTAACCTTAACCTTATCCTTATCTTAACCTTAACCTAACTGTAACCTTAACCTTAACCTTAACATTAACCTTAACCTAACCTTAACCTTAACCTTATTTTTATCTTAACCTTAACCTTAAACCTTAACCTTAACATGAAATTTTACCCTATCCTTAACCTTAACCTTAAAATGAACTTTTACCCTAACCTTACCCTTAACCTTAACCTTCACTATAACCAAACCTTAACCCTGACCTTAACCTTAACCTTAGCTTGACTAAACCCTTAAGGTTAGGGTAAAGTTAAAGTTAAGATTAAGGTCAAGGTGAAGGTTAAGGTTAAGTTAGGTTAAGGTAAGGTTATAGTTAGGTTAAGGTTAGGTTAAGGTTAATATAAGGTTAAGGTTAAGGTTAGGTTAAGGGTAAGTCATGGTTAAGGTAAAGTTAAGGTTAAGGTTAGGTTAAGGGTAAAGTCAAGGTTAAGCTTAAGGTTAAGGGTTTGGTTAAGATTAGGGTTAGGTTTTAGTTAAGGTTAAGGTTAGGATAACGTTAACGTTAAGGGGGTAAGGTTAAAGTTAAGGTTTATGTTAAAAGTAAAGGTTCGGGTTAAGGTTAAGGGTAAGGTTAAGGTTACGGGTTTAGTGAGGTTAAGGTTAAGATGAAGGGTAAGGTTAAGGTTAAGGTAAAGGTCAAGGTTAAGTTTAAGTTAGGTTAAGGGTAAGGTTATAGTTAGGTTAAGGTTAAGGTTAATTTTAGGTTAAGGTTAAGGTTACGGGTTTTATGAGGCTAAGGTTAAGGTTAAGGTTACAGGTTTAATCAGGTAAGGTTAAGGTTAGTGGTTTGGTCAAGGTTAGGGTTATGGTTAAGGTTAAGGTTAAAGTTAGGTTGAGGTAAGGTTAAGGTTACAGGTTTACTCAGGTTAAGGTTAAGGTCAAGGTTAAGGTTAGGGTAAGGTTAAGGTTAAGGCTAAGGTTAGTGGAGTGTAAAAATTCTGGTAAACTTGATAAATATATATTATTATTGATGATAGATGAAAAGATGATTACAATGAGGGATCACCTAGGCTTTAAATATAGCCTCAAGGTGTCCCTTGGCGAAGAGGCATGATCTTTGATCATGCCCTTCCACATTAATAACCTAAGATAACTAAATCTAATTAATAACTAATAAAATATATATAACATTGCCCCTCTCTTAAAGATGATTTGTCCTCAAAGCATATGTAATCGATGGACAATGTTGACGAATGTCTGGTTTTCGTGAGCGGCGAGCTCTTGCTTCCCACATTTTAAAAAGGTCGTGGAGCATATTCTCGAGTTCAATCTGTTGATGATGTGGACAGTGACAAGATCTGATATTGACAGAGTTGGATCCTGTCTTGACTTCTATTGGCTGTTTGATTTTCCTATCGGGAGGCACTTTTATGGGTAGATCTTGGAATACTTTTTCATGTTTCCTAACTATTCCTTGCTCGTCTGGCGATTTTTTGTGACTCCTTTTTAGATTTAGAGAAAAGTTACCAACAATTATCGTTCGATGCAACTTCTCCTCATCATCAAATGCTTCATTCTTAACAACCATATCTTCTTCATCCCCGTAGGCCTCAACAGCTTCTGGCACTGTATTAGTGGCTTCGGACGTGTTTGTCTCTTCACATTTTTCTTTCAACTCTAGGGATGAGACATTTTGCTGTTTATAAGCATATGTATTTTCATGGTTTCTTTCATTTTCAATGACTATGTCTATTGTTGCCTCTGTGATAGCAGTCACGTTAAACTCTTTATGTGGCTCCTTTGCCAACATTGTTTCTTTTCCTGCCATTGGATTTTCAGCTTCCATGTTAGGAAATATTGGGAATTGTGTCTAACTTAACTTATCTATCTTATCATTTAGCTTATTGAAGAGTTCTGTCATCTTGTTCATTGCTTCGCTATGCTCTGTCATCTTGTTCATTGCTTCGTTAAGTTTTTCTGTGGCCTCGTGATGATTTAGCGACATTTGTCTTTCTATTCGATTTGTTGTATCATGAATCTTTTTGATGTCGTTGGAATGCCATGCAACTGTACCTTCAAGATCGACTAATCGTTTCCCGAATTCGTCAGAATTATTATTGATTTGTTTCTCAAGATCTCCCAATTTCTTCTGGAATTCAGCCATCGACATCGTTGAAGACTTTTGAACGAGTATGAGGTGGGAAATTTTTCTGCCAGTTTCTCTCCTTTTTTATTGTTAATTAATTAATTAATTAATTAAATTAATAATATTTTTTTTAATAATAATAATTATTATTTATTTATATAAATAATAATAATAATTATTTTATTTGTATAAATTTTATATATAAAGTATATATTGAAATTAGTTCAATGTTTTTTTGTTTGAAAAAAGTACCAGTTCGTTTTTCTTTTTTTTTTCTTCCAATTTATAACTATATAACTATAAATTATATAAAATATATAATTTATAATTTATATATATTATAATCCTTTTAACTATGACTATAGTAACCAATCGTGTATAATGAAACGCATACCCTTTTATCGAATGAAGACGTCATATGCTATCAGATCGGGTTATGATTTCATGATTGTAGTTATATGTTTATCAGATTCGGTGATACGAAAATGGATGCGGGGTGATAAGAGAGTGGTGGTGGCAGTCAACGCGGGGGTGCTATGTGGGCGGAGTGAGGAATAAAAACACGGACAGACGGTGGACAGGTAGGGCAGTGGAAGTTCCGGCGATAGAGTTTTGGCTTCACTGTTTCTTATGATTTAAACAAATCGATTTTTTTTAATATATCGATGCTCAGAAGTTAAAACGACACACCTGTTCCTGTTCCTGTATATGCTAAACGCTGGGTAGGATTTTCGATTTCCTTTTTAAAAAAAAAATCGATTTCAGAAATTTGGGCCGGAAGGAATTTGGGGGTCGGATGACAGCGGAGGCGGAATTGTTGGCGGGGGCGGTGACGACGGTGTGACAGGCGGCTAGATGGTTTGACTGTAGAGTTTGAATGGGTAGGGCGTATTAAGTAAAGGTCAGAATTATTTAAATATATATATATATATATATATATATATATATATATATATATATATATATATATATATATATATATATATATATATATATATATATATATATATATATGAATTATTTCAATATATGGCAATATATTTCAATATATGAATTATACAGGTGGGGGCAGTTGTAACGTCGGTTATAGTGTTTACAATGTAGTTGGAATGGCAACCGCACGCATATGAAACGACAGTAGCAGCCTGGCCCCGATAAAAAATCGTTTTAAAAACCACGTGTTTGATACCAATGGAGGTTGTCGATCACAAAGTAGTGATTTTAATATTTGTTGTTTAAATCAATTTTTTAAGAACATAATTTTCTTGTATTTAATGGCTGAGAGGGCAGTGGAAGCAAGAGGGATTGATCGTGGGGTAGCTTGAGTGCTGGTGGAAGGAGAATATGGAGTGTATGCTGTAAGCTGTGTAAGCTGTAGCGTGGGGAAAATTATTTATTATATTTTTTTAAAACGCAGAGTGGGAGTGAGGCCAGCGTGTAGGAAGGATTTGGACGGAGGGTACTTGTAAAAAATTTTAAACAAATGCTGCCACCAGCACTGATAAAAAAAAATCTACAATCTGGAATTGCAGTTCTGGAATTCTGTAATTCCTGGGTGATCACACAGATCCCGAAGAGCGATAGCTCTGATACCAATGGAGTCTAAAAGTTCTGGTAAACTTGATAAATATATATTATTATTGATGATAGATGAAAAGATGATTACAATGAGGGATCACCTAGGCTTTAAATATAGCCTCAAGGTGTCCCTTGGTGAAGAGGCATGATCTTTGATCATGTCCTTCCACATTAATAACCTAAGATAACTAAATCTAATTAATAACTAATAAAATATACATAACAGTTAGGTTATAGTGATGGTTAAGGTTAGGGTTAGGTTATAGTTAAGGTTAAGGTAACAATTAGGTCAAGGTTAAGGTTAAGGTTAAGGTTAAGGATAAGTTAAGGTTAAGGGTAAGACTAAAACTGTAACCTTAAGGTTAAGGGTAAAGTCAAGGTTAAGGTTAGGGTTAAGGTTAAGGTTAAGGTTAAGGGTTTGGTTAAGGTTAAAGGTAAGGTTAAGGTTAAGGTTAGGTTAAGGGTAAAGTTAAGGTTAAGGTTAAGGTTAAGGGTTTGGTCAACGTTAGGGTTAGGTTGTAGTTAAGGTAAGGTTAAGCGTAAGGTTAAGGTTAAGGTGTTTATGGTTATGGTTAAGGTTAGGTTAAGGTTAAGGTTAGGTTAAGGGTAAAGTTAAGGTTATGATTAGGGTAAAGGTTAGGGTAAGGTTAGGGTTAGGTTAAGGTTAAGGTTAGGTAAAGGTTAAGGTTAAGGTTAAGATTAAGGTTAAGGTTAAGTTTTTGGTCAAGGTTAGGGTTAGGTTATAGTTAAGGTTAGGTTATGGTTAAGGTTAAGGTTAAGGTTAGGGGAAGGTTAAGGTTAAGGTTAAGGTTAAGGTTAATGTTTGGTCAAGGTTAGGGTTATGTTATAGTTAAGGTCAAGGTTAGGTTAAGGTTAAGGTTACGAGTTTAGTCACGTTAAGGTTAAGGTTATGGTTATGGGAAGGTTAAGGTTAAGGTTAAGGTTATGTTAAGGTAAAGTCAAGGTTAGGGTTAAGTTATAGTTAAGGCTAAGGTTAGGTTAAGGGTAAGATAAGGTTAAGGTTAAGGTTAAGATTAAGTTAAGGTCATGGTCAAGGTTAAGGTTAAGGGTAAACTTAAGGTCAAGGTTAGGGTTAGGTTATAGTTAAGGTTGAAGTTAGGTTAAGGGTAAAGTCAAGGTTAAGGATAGGTTAAGGTTAAGGATAAGGTTAAGGTTAAGGGTTTGGTTAAGGTTAGGTTAAGGTTAAGGGTTTGGTTAAGGTTAGGTTAGGGTTAAATTTAAGGTTATGGTAAGGGTAAGGTTAGGGTAAGGTTAAGGTTATGGTTAGGGTAAGGTTAGGGTTAAGGTTAATGTTAAGATTAAGGTTAAGGTTAAGGGTTTAGTAACCTTAACCTTAACCTTAACCTAACCTAACCTTAACCTTAACCTTACCCTTAAGGTTAAGGTTAAGGTTAAGTTAAGGGTAAATTCAAGGTTAAGGTTAAGGGTTTGGTTAGGGTTAAGGTTAGGTTATAGTTAAGGTTAACGGTTTGGTTAACTTTAGGGTTAGGTTATAATGAAGGTTGAGGTTAAGGTTAAGGTTACAGGTTGAATTTACCCTTAACTTACCCTTAAACTGACCTTAACCTTAACCTTAACCTTTATTCTAACCTTAACCTTTATTTTATCCTTATCTTAATCTTAACCTAACCCTAACCTTAACCTTTACCTTAACATTAACCTTAACCTAAGCTTAACATTAACCTTAGTTTTTTCTTAACCTTAACCTAACTCTAACCTTAACCCTCACATTAACCTTAACCTTACCATTAACATGAAATTTTACCCTAACCTTACCCTTAACCTTAACCTTGACCTTAACCTTAACCTAACTAAACCCTTAATATTACGGTAAAGTTAAAGTGAAAGTTAAGGTCAAGGTGAAGGTTAAGGTTAAGTTAGGTTAAGGTAAGGTTATAATTATGTTAAGGTTAAGGTTAAGGTTAAGTTAAGGTTAAGGCTAAGGTTAAGGTTAAGGTTAAGGTTAACTGTAAGTCAAGGTTAAGGTAAAGTTAAGGTTAATTTTAGGTTAATGTTAAGGTTAGGTTAGGGGTAAACTCAAGGTTAATGTTAGGTTAAAGTTAAGGTTAAGGTTAAGGGTTTGGTTAAGGTTAGTGTTAGGATTTATTTAAAGTTAAGGTTAGGATAAGGTTAAGGTTAAGTGGGTAATGTTAAGGTTAACGTTAAGGTTAAGGGTAAAGGTTCAAGTTAAGGTTAAGGGTAAGGGTAAGGTTAAGGTTAAGGATAAGGTAAAGGTTAGGGTGAAGGTTAAGGGTAAGGTTAAGGTTAACGTTAAGGTGAAGGTCAAGGTTAAGGGTAATTTTATTGTTAGTTAAAGGTTAAGGTTAAGGTTAGGTTAAGGTTACAAGTTTAGTTAGGTTAAGGTTAAGGTTACGGGTTTAATCAATTTGAGGTTAACGTTAATGGTTTGGTCAAGGTTAGGGTTATGGTTAACGTTAAGGTTAATTTTAAGGTAAGGTTAAGGTTACGGGTTTAGTCAGGTTAAGGTTAAGGTTAAGGTTAGGGTAAGGTTAAGGTTAAGGTTAGGTTATAGTGAAAGTTAAGGTTAGGGTTAGGTTTTAGTTAAGGTTAAGGTTAAGGTGAAGCATAAGTTAATGTTAGGGGTAAGATAAGGTTAAGGTAAAGGTTAAGGTTAATGTTAAGGTTAGGTTTGGGTTATAGTTAAGGTCAAGGTTAAGGTAAGGTTAAGGTGAAGGTTAAGGTTAAGGATAAGGTTAATGTTAAGGTCAAGGTCAAGGTTAAGGTTAAGTTAGGTTAAGGTTACTGGTTTATTCAGGTTAAGGTTAAGGGTTTGGTCAAGGTTATGGTTAGGTTATAGTTAAGGTTAAGTTTAAGTAAAGATTAAGCTTAAGGTTAAGGTTACAGGTCTTAACCTTAACCTTCACTATAACCTAACCTTAACCTTGACCTTAACTATAACCTAACCCTAACCTTGACCAAACCCTTATCATTAACCTTAAATTTAAACTAACCTTAACCTTAACTAAACCCTTAACCTTAACCTTAACATAACCTTAACGTAACCTTAACCTTAACCTAACCTTAACCTTAACTTAACCTTAACCTTAACCTAATATTAAGCTTACCCTTAACCTAATATTAACATTAATTTAACCTTAACCTTGACCTTAACCTTACCCTTAACCTTAAACTTAACCTTGACCTTAACTATAACCTAACCCTAACCTTAACCAAACCGTTAACCTTAACCTGAACCTTAACCATAGCCTTAACCTTAACTTTCCCATCACCATAACGTTAACCTTAAACTTCACCTTACCCTTAACCTGAACCTTAACCTTACCCCCTTAAACGTAACCTTAACCTTAACCTGACTAAACCCGTAACTTTAACCTTAAACTTAACCTAACCTTAACCTTAACTTTACACTTAACCTAACCTTAACTATAACCATAACCTTAACCTTAACCTTACCCTTACATAACCTTAACCTTAACCTTTACCTAACCTTCACCTTAACCTAAACCTAACCTTACCTTAACCTTAACTCTAACCGTAACCTTAACTTTACCCTTAACCTAACCTTAACCTTAACCTAACCTTAACTTTAACTTAACCTTCACCTGACCTTAAACTTAACTATAACCTTACCCTTAACCTAAACCTAACCTTAACCTTAACCTTGACCTGGACCTTAACCTTAAACTTAACATTACCCTTAACCTTCACCTTAAGCTTCACATTAAGCTTAACCTTAAGCTAACTAAATCTGTAACCCTTAACCTTAACCTTAACCTAACCATAACCTTAACCTTAACCTAATCCTAACGTTGACCAAACCCTTCACCTTGACTTTAACCTTAACCGTAACCTTAACCTTAACCTGACTAAACCCGTAACCTTAACCTTAACCTAACCTTGACCTTAACTATAACCTAACCCTAACCTTGATCAAACTCTTAACATTAACCCATAAACTTAACCTTATCTTTAAGGTTACGGTTAAGGTTAAGGTTATTGTTAAGGTTAAGATCAAGGTCAAGGTTAATGTTATAGTTAAGGTTAAGGTTAGGTTAAAGGTTCAGGTTAATGTTAAGGTTAAGGGTAAGGTTAAGGTTAAGGTTAAGGTTACGTTAAGGGTAAAGTTAAGGTTAAAGTTAACGTTAAGGTTAAGGTTAGGTTAAGAGTAAATTCAAGGTTAAGGTTAGGTGAAGGTTCAAGTTACAAGTTTAGTCAGGTTAAGGTTAGGTTAAGGTTAAGTTTAAATTTAAGGTTAAGAGAAGGTTTGGTTAACCTTAAACTTACCCTTAACCTTATCTTAACATTACCCTAACCTTAACCCTAACCTTACCCTTAACCTTAACTATAACCTAACACATAACCTTAACCTTCCAAAACCCTTAACCTTAGAAATTAACCTTAACCTAACCTTAACCTTAACCTTACCTTAACCTTAACCTTACCCTTATCCTTCACCTTAACCTTCACCTTCACCTTAATCTTAACCTGACCAAACCTTAACCTTAACCTTAACTTTACCCTTAATGTAACCTTAACCTTAACCTTAACTATAACCTGAACCTAACCTTAACCATAACCTTATCTTTACTCTTAACCTTAACCTTAACCTTAAACATAACCTAATCTTAACCATAGCCTAACCATAACCTAAAATTAACCATAACCTAATCTTAACCATTGTATAAATTTGCTGAATAATGATTAATTATCCACCGAGACTATCCTGATCACATACAATTCGAATTTATATGCAACACATAATCTCTTCCACTCAGATCATCAAACACGCGGAAATAAAATCAAGCGATAACACATCAAATCATCATACACATTAACACAGTATGTATGGGGAAAGATTTTAGCTCAAAACCCCGTAGCTATTGTGTATATTATAATGGAGAAATCATGTAACAAACTTAGTACAATACTCCTCACAAGTACTCAGTACTTTCTCATAAAGTTACACACAAACTAGCTCAGTTTTGAACAGGTTACTGGTTCAAAACACACCGCCAATTGCCTTGCCTCTATTGAGCAATCCAAGCCTGTCTATATAGAGATCCAAGGTTTGAATCTCCTTGGCTTGAAAACGCAATCATCATGGGAAATTCCTCCAAGTGTGGTACAAATCTCATGCATAACTGATGTCGCCACTGATAGCTAACTCCACCCTTTCATCTACCTCTTTCACTGGTCTCCACTGAACTGATCATGCACTGTAGTGAACTGATGTGTTCTTGAGTTGAATAATGAGTTACTAATTAATGAATTAAATAATATTTAATTCAATCCACTCATAACTAATTGATTAGCTAGTTAAACTAATCTCAACCAGTTCAACTAAGTTAAACTGAACACAACTCCACTAGCTGTCTCATTAACTCCACCAAACTTTTGCCACTGAAGTCCTAACTGAAGTCTGTTATGAATATTTTATTAATTATTAGTTAGATATAGTTATATTAGGTTTTATTAACTGAAAGGGCATGATAAAAGATCATGCCTCTTCACCAAGGGACACCTTGAGGCTGTATTTAAAGCCTAGGCAATCCCTCATTGTAATCATCTCATCTTTTCATCATTAATAATATATATTTATCAAGTTTACCAGATTTTTTATAATCCATTGGTATCGGAGCCATCGCTCTTCGGATCTATGTGATCACCCAGGAATTGCAGATTTTTTAAATCAGATTTTTTCAAGATCGTGTACTGAAGAAAACTGAGGAAGAGAAATTTAAAGGTTAATCTGTTTTGGTGATCTGTGTCAAGGATTAGAAATTTGGATCTTCTGGAACAGAACCTAACCACAGGAAAGAACAGTCATTCATCCACTGCCTTTATATTTACGCCCTCCCCCTCACATATTTAAAGGAGTTATTTAAATTCCTACACTACATCTGTAGCTGATCCGCCTCAAATTTTACCTCCGACCCCTGAATGTTATGGTATTTATTGTGATTATTCTCGATACAGTCACGAGATTCTGTTGTTCTGATAATTTGCTGTAATGTTGAATTATGCTTTCAACGTATGGGCTGGTAATCTCATAAAACTGTTTATCACTCAAAACTTTTATCTCGGCATCAGAAACGACGGACAGTTCTTTTACCTTCCATGCCATTGGGTTTTCTATGCTCTTGATATCTGTCTTTCACTCGATCCATTACTGCAACAAGTAATAGAAAAAACAGCCTTATCAATCTTGAACTCCTTTGCTACCTGTTGTGGCCCTTCTTACCATCTTTTGAGCTCTGCTCACGTTTTTAGATTTCCAGCGCAGAATTTTTACATACCTTTAAAAAAAAATAAAAAAAAATAGTAAAAGAAACCTTGGCCTCCGCTGAAACAAGCGTACATAAAATGGTCGGAGTATAATTACCGCACAAGAAGGGGAACATAATAATTTGTTTCGATACCTTCGATACATTTTGGAAGGCCATTCTTGCAGGGACTGTGCCGAGAATCACGAGACAGTGATCAAATTCGCGAGACCACGTTCATATTTCACATATCGCGAAAGGTTAGCTACAGCCGCAGCAAATAAAAAACATTGGGTAATACGGGAAACAGTGTGTCGTTTCAACTCAGCCGTCGTTTTCTGCATCGTCTTTTAATTTTGAACGGGCACATTTTAGAAAAATAAATAACGATTTACACTCGTGTAGAAGGGTCTCTTTTTTTTAAAGCAGACGGATATATTTTGGTGACCGGTTTCTTTTTATTAACGCAGCATATAAAAAATATTGCAGAAGACCACACATCCTCAAGAGTCACAATCTGATCCCGTTCAATAAAGAATCGTGCTCCTGGTGTTGGATTAAATGTCTGTGGTCGTCTAGGCAGATCAAAAGCATGCGGCGGCCTCAATATCTCGGATGGTAATCAATCTGCTTAAATCTCACAAGCGGCTGAGAGCGAACGGCATATTTAAAAAAAAAACACGATTTTTTTTAAATTATATAAAATATATATTATATAGTTAAATTGATAATTATATATATGTATATATATTATAATTATATAATTCATTTATATATATAATTTTCATTTAATAATTATATATATAACAATTATATAATTAAATTATATATATTATATAATTTTTAATTAAAAATTATATATATATATAATAATTATATAGTTTAAAAAAAAAAAATTTAATTAATTAAATATTAATTAATTAATTTTAAAGAAAGAGGAAAATTTCGCAGAAAAATATCAATATGTCTTTATCAATGATGACGATTGATCAGATAAAAAGACAAATATGGCTAAAACAAATGGAGACTAAGGACAAAGAGAACAAAATATTGCAGAAATTTAATGCGATCATGAACAATATGACAGAACTCTACAGTAAGCTAAATGATAAAATAGATAAGTTAAGTCAGACACAATCCCCAATATCTCCTAACATGGAACAAAATCACCAAAACAATTCCGCAGATTCAGGGAACTCAGAAAAGCATCAGAAAAAAACTAATTTCCCACATCACCATGAAGATACAGATGTTTATAAACAACAAAATGTTCCATCCCCAGAATTGAACGAAACATGTGAAGCGACAAACACATCCGAAGCCACTGATATAACGGCAGAAGCTGTTGAGGCCTTCGGTGATGAAGCACATATGGTGGTTAAGAATGCAGCGTTTGATGATGAGAAGAAGTTGCATCAAACGATAATTGTTGGTAACTTACCCCTAAGTCTAAAAAGGAATCACAAAAAATCACCAGAAGAACAAGGGATAGTTGGGAAACATGAAAAAGTATTCCAAGATCTGCCCGTAAAAGTGTCTTCCAATAGGAAAATCAAACGTCCAATAGAAGTCAAGCCAGTATCCAACTCTGTCGATATCAGATCTTTTCACTATCCACATCAAAAATAGATGGAGCTCGAGAAGAGGCTTCACGATATTCTTAAAATGTGGGACGCAAGAGTTCATCGCTTGAGAAAACCAGACGTTCGTCAACGTTGTCCATCACTACGTATGATTTGAGGACAAAGCATCTTAAGAGAGGGGCAATGTTATGAATATTTTATTAATTATTAGTTAGATATAGTTATATTAGGTTTTATTAACTGAAAGGGCATGATCAAAGATCATGCCTCTTCGCCAAGGGACACCTTGAGGCTGTATTTAAAGCCTAGGCGATCCCTCATTGTAATCATCTCATCTTTTCATCATTAATAATATATATTTATCAAGTTTACCAGATTTTTTATACTCCAAAGTCAACCATGCATGATGCCATCAAACCCTTGGGAATAGCATAATTCCTCTGTCAGATGCATGAGCCACTTCCAAGGCTCGAACTGAAGTGCTCCAAGAGAGTAAACTGAAGTTTATAGTCCAAATATTATTAAGGGTAAATAATATTTGACTTCCCTATTTTAAGGAGAGGCAGTCTAAAAATAGACTTCGACCTATAGGTCCAAAAAATAGAGTCCCATATATTTTTACCAACATGAAACATACTCCAAGAATCTCATACTGCAATCCCCGGACCATGCTCCATATGTCTAAAAATAGACATAGTCTAAAAATAGATTTTGCGCCAGAATTTGCCTGCGGGCCCACTTAGTGAAGGCGACTTCATTTCACTAAGCTCCATCATCTTGCCGCATTTTCAACACTCCCTCTCAGCAAGATATGGATTATCTGCAACCCCTATCCTGCCTCTGTGGAATTCGAACTTGCTCCTGGTGAGCGCCTTCGTCAGGATGTCGGCATCCTGATCCTCCGTGGGAACATATGAAAGCATCATGATTCTCCGCCGAACACAATCTCTGATATGATGGTACCTGATGTCGATATGTTTGGACCTATCATGAAATACTAGATTAGCCGAGAGTTTAATGCAACTCTGGTTATCACAGTAGATCACTGTAGGCTCCAAATGCAACCTGAACAAACCCGTGAGGATCTTCCTCATCCAAATAGCCTCGCATGCAGCCAAGCTAGCTGCCATGTACTCGGCCTCTGCTGAACTGAGTGCCACGGATCTCTGCTTCCTGTTGTACCAGGAAACTGCTGTCGACCCAATGCTGAAAACTCCTCCAAAATTGCTCTTCCGGTCCGTTGGACTCCCTGCCCAATCTGCATCAGTGAAGCCAGAAAGCTTCGCTCCATCCTCCTGTCTATACCATAGACCATATCCCGATGTGCCTCTAATATAGCACAATACATGCTTTCCTGCCTTCCAAAAGAGCTTGGTAGGCTTAACCATAGCTTGCGAAAGCTGGTTAACAGCATAGCATATATCGGGTCGTGTATTGACCAGATACATAAGCGACCCCACCAATTGTCGATAGACAGTGGCATCCACTACCTCCGCTGAAGTAGCATCCTCCTTCCTCCAACCACCAAGAAGAGGAGTGTCAACAGGCTTGCAGCCTTGCATGTTGAACCTCTCCAGAATCTCCCGGGCATACTTGCCCTGAGAAACAAACAGTCCTCCACTGCGCTGACAAATCTCCAATCCCAGGAAATAATGAAGGATGCCCAGGTCCTTCATCTCAAACTCTCGTGCAAGATCCTCCTTGCATGAAAGTATCAACTGCTCGTCGCCAGTCAAAATCAGATCATCTACATACAGTACGATGATCAACAGCTTTTCCTCCACCACAATCTGGTATAGGTTTGGATCCGCCTCACTCTTGGAGAATCCAAGCCCGGTGAAGTAGCTGTCTATCCGAGTGTACCAAGCACGAGGTGCTTGCTTCAGCCCATACAGTGCTCTCTTGAGTCGGCACACATGCGACTCATTGCTGAAGATCTCGAAACCTTCAGGCTGCTCTATGTACACCTCCTCCTCAATAACTCCATTGAGGAACGCAGTCTTCACATCCATCTGATGAATGTGCCACCCCATCTGCGCTGAGAGAGCAAGGATCGTCCATATGGAAGAGTACCTTGCGACAGGTGCAAAAGTCTCCTCATAGTCAATCCCCTCGATCTGTGAGAAGCCACGGGCGACAAATCTCGCCTTGTACTTCTCCACACTCCCGTCAGCCGCCTGCTTCACTTTGTAGATCTATCGCGAACCTACAACTGATTTCCCAACCGGTCTTGGGACAATCTCCCATGCACTGTTCCTGATGATCGAATCATATTCTTCGATCATGGCATCAACCCATGCGGGTTCCTCCACAGCTTCCTCAAAAGAGGATGGCCCCGTCACAACACATTGACTCACAAGAGCCATGTATCCAGTGTACCGATCCGGTGACTGTCTCTGTCTGCGCTGTGCTGTAGGTGGTCCTACAACCTTCTCTGCATCCCGAGCCAGTCGCTCAGCTTTTGTAGTGCGCATGCGCCCTCTGATGGTTGGCGCTACATGGGTGGTTTCTTCCACCTCCTAAACCTCCTCTTGTGGCTGATCCACATCCGGAAGCTCCTCCTTAGGAACTAACAACTCCTCATCTGCATGCAAGTGTAGCTCCCTCTCAAGCGAACACTGCATGGCTTTCTCCTCCTGAAATTTTATATCCCGTCGCAGCCGGTCTTTCAAGCGATGAAAAATACCCGGTAGTTGTGGGTGTCTTAGTGTACCTATATTCCAACCTCGGTTAGATCCCGACTTCCTTCTGAAGTCATAGATCGCCATGTAGACTATAATCAGGGAGAACTTAAAAATGCAGCAAATGGGAAATATCGGGCCTCTTGCGGAATAAGCCTCCTCCAGGTGTACTCTCATGCAGGCCTTGTGAGGACAACGGTTACTTGCACACCTGCCCTTGTTGTTGCATGCCTCAAACCCACAAGAGAAGGGGTAGGCACGATCATGCAACATCGCCCGTCGGCACACGATCGTTCTATTCTTACCATCGACCACCCCATTCTGCGGCTAGGTTATACAGGTGCGATGAGATCTCTTAAATCCCCTTACAGCGACTGAGAACTCTTAAATTCAGCAGAGATGAATTCACCACCGTCCTCACTCCTTGCAATCACCTTCTTCCTGCGACTCCTTCTCGACCACGTTAACCTGGTACACCAGACAAAGGAAGAAACAGTGACATGTGGCAAGTTGTACAAGTTCGCTCTACTGAACCAGTCCATAATTAGGTCATTGTGGGAGATTGGACACAACTTTGTCTTCGAGAATCCAAATCAGGTCAGAACTATGGAATTTGAAAGATGCCCGAGAGGACTCTACGTTGAATTTGCTAAAAATCAAAATGATGCTTCAATCATAAATATAATCAAATTTCAATATCAAGCTCCTCAAAAGCAAGAAAAATGTGTGTATTTTTTTTCCGAATTGCATAAGTCTTGTTTGAAGAATCAATTTGAATTGATTCCAAGGGAATATTGTAGAATAAATATCAGTATTGGGTTCTAAAAGATGCCCCATAAAAATAATTCAACACCCGTTAAGCCTTCAGAAGGCTCTACTATGACTCATGAAGATGAAGAATTGCAACATGATCTATCAAAATTACAAGAGCAAGTGCAACAAATTTCACTCTCGCAAAGAGCAACAAAAAATGAAATGGAAGTTTTGAAGAAAGGCATGGAAACTAAGATGGATGGCGTGCAAGCTAAGATGGATGGCATGGAAGCTAAGATGGATGACATGAAATACAACATGGAAAACATGAAGAATGATCTAAAAACAGACATCGAAGTTTTGACAAAGTTGATACAAGAAATGTTTCCTAATGGTGAAAAGATAGTAGAAGAACCTCATGATGAGAACAAAATCAATGTTAATCATGATTTCATAAACTCTAATGTTGGCGGGAAGAACCACCATATTCCAAAAATGGATATGAGGAAGTTTGATGGAAAGGATACTGTAACATGGATACTACAGATGGAGCAATATTTTGATCTCCATAATGTGCAAAACACACAAAAGGTACGCATTGCAACTTTACATTTAGAGCAAAATACATTTGTATGGTATCGATGGCTTTGCTCCCGTAAAAAAATTGTCACTTGGTCAATTTTTACGGAATAAATGATAGCGCATTATGAGGATACAAAGAGCAGCACCTTCTTTAGCCAATTGATAAATCTCAAACAAAAGGGTTTAGTGGGGCAGCACATTGAGGAATTCCAAAAATTGAATATAAGGGTAACTGATATTCCAGAGGAACACAGGATCGATCTCTTCATAGGCACTTTAAGGGATAATATCCAACATGAAGTTCGCGTTTTGGAACCAGATTCATTGGAGAAGGCATTCAGGTTGGCAAGAAAAGTTGAATGTAAAATAATGGCGACAAGGAAGCCTACCACTCAATTCTATAAAGAAGTAAGTGTTGCTACACCTAGATTTCCACAACCTACAAGGTTGACACCACAACAATTGGAAGAAAAAAGAGCAAAAGGGCTTTGCTACAGTTGTGATAGAAAATACACTAAAGGTCATAAGTGTGCTGAGAAGAAATTATTTTACATAGATTGTGAAGAGGAAGAAGAAAATAAACAAGAAGAGGATATACACCAGGAACCAACCCTAGAAGAGGAAGAAATGAATCCGACCATATCGTGTAATGCACTGGCAGGAATTACCACTCCTCAAACTCTCAAGATAGAAGGAAAATTCAAGAAGAAAAAGGTAATAGTGTTGATTGATTCAGGTAGCACCCATAATTTTATTCATTGTAAGGTAGCCAAGGAATTAAATTGTTTCCTATACCCAGCACCAAAATGTCAAGTGATGGTTGCAAATGGAGGAACTATAAATTGCTCTGGAAAATGCCATAATATCAAACTAACCATGGGGGAATATGTATTGACTATTCCAATTCTTTCCATTCCTATGGGAGGTGCTGATGTTGTACTAGGAGTACAATGGTTACAATCTTTGGGGATGGTAGCTTTTAATTTTCAAGAAATTTTCTTGAAATTTTTTTCAGAAGGAAAGGAAGTCGAATTACGGGGTGTTGAAGGGAAGCCGGGAAGGATAATAAGCTCTAATGTCATGACAAAGCTTCTAAATAAAGAACAACGAGGCGTAATTGCACAATCATGCTCACTAGAATTTTCGACATCAAAATCATCTATTTCTGCAGATCTCCAACAAGTCTTGGACAATCATTCCAAGGTGTTTGAAACTCCCAAAGGAATCCCACCTATTCGTGATCATGATCATGCTATTCATTTGATTCTAGGAAGTGTTCATCCAAACATCAGGTCTTATAGATATCCTTACTTCCAAAAGAGCGAAATTGAATGTATGAATGCAGAAATGTTAGAGGCGGGTATAATTCAACCTAGTCAAAGTTCTTTCTCTGCTCCCGTAGTATTGGTACACAAGAAGGATTGATCATGGAAAATGTGTCCGGATTATAGGGAGCTCAATAAGCTCACCATTAAAGATAAATTTCCCATTCCTGTGATTGATGAATTATTGGATGAATTACATGGAGAAATTTATTTTACCAAGTTCGATCTTCATTCAGGATATCATCAAATTAGAATGAAGATGAAGATATTCCAAAAACAACATTTCGAACTCATGAGGGTCATTATGAATTTTTGGTCATGCCTTTTAGCCTTACCAATGCACCTTCTACATTTCAAGGGTTGATGAATTCCATTTGCAAACCCTTCCTTAGAAAATTTGTGCTAGTATTTTTTGATGATATACTAATCTACAGCAAGTCTTGGAAGGATCATGTTGAACATGTTGACAGGGTGCTCAAACTATTGCAAAAGAAACAATTATATGCAAAAACATCCAAATGTTTCTTTGGAGTACAAGAGGTGGAATATCTGGGTCATATTGTATCTCACGAGGGTGTTAAAGTAGACCCTAACAAAATTAAAGCCATTAAGGAATGGAAAGTCCCCACAACCATAAAGCAGTTGCGAGGATTTCTCGGGTTAACAGGGTATTATCACAAGTTTTTTAAGAATTATGGGAGAATAGCAGCACCTCTAACAACATTATTGAAGAAAGATGCATTTTCATGGACTCCTGAAGCAACTAAGGCCTTTGAACATCTCAAAGAGGCAATTTGAATAGCACCGGTCTTAGCTACACCAGACTTCACAAAAACCTTTATTGTGGAATGTGATGCCTCAGGAAATGGAATTGGTGCAATTTTAATGCAGGAAGGAAGACCCATTGTTTTTGAAAGTCGTCCAATCAAAGGAAAGTATTTAAAGAAACCTATTTATGAGAAGGAAATGTTAGCAATACTGCATGCACTAAAGAAATGGCGAACTTACCTAATGGAAAGACACTTCAAGGTAAAAATTGATCATGATAGTCTTGAACACTTTTTGGAACAAAGACTATCTTCAGAAGAGCAGAAAAAATGGGTCGCAAAGATCTTGGGTTATGACTTTGAAATAATCTACAAAAAAGGAAAGCTTAATGTTGTTGCAAATGCACTCTCAAGAAAGAATGAAGAGGTGTAAGCATTGCTTTGTGCCATTTCTATTATCCAACCAGATTGGATAACTGAAGCAAGAGATGAATGGAAGAAGGACAAAGATGTATGGACACTCATTCAAAAGTTGCAGCAAGATCCTAGTACATCCGATACATTTAGTTGGAAAAATGATTCCTTATGGTACAAAGATCGCTTATATCTTTGTAATAATTCCCAACTAAAACAAAAGATTCTTCTGGAATTGCACACTTCTCCTTTAGGAGGACACTCAGGATTTTTAAAAACTTACCACAGGGTGAAGAAAGAATTTTTTTGGGATGGCCTTAAATCTGATATTCAAAAGTTTGTGGCGAAATGTTTGGTTTTCCAGCAGAATAAAGTGGAGACAATTAAGACCCCGGGACTTCTACAACCTTTATCCATTCCAAGTCAACGTTGGGAGGATATTTCAATGGATTTTATCACAGGTTTACCTAAGTCTAAAGAAAAGAATGTCATCATGGTGGTAGCTAATAGACTTACCAAGTATGCACACTTTTGCGCATTATCTCATCCATTTAAAGCAAGTACAGTTGCTACTACATTTATGGAAAGAATTCAAAAGCTACATGGAAGCCCAAGGGTTATTGTGAGCGACAGAGATCCCATTTTTATTGGAAATTTTTGGACGGAGTTATTTTCTTGTGTGGGTACTCAATTAGCTCATAGCTCATCTTATCATCCTCAATATGATGGTCAAACTGAGATAGTAAATAAATGTTTGGAAGTATATCTTCGTTTTTTTGTATCTGATAAACAAACATAATGGGTCAAGTGGTTACCTCTCGCTGAATGGCGGTATAACACTTCCTTCCACACTGCAGCAAAAATGACCCCATTTATGGCAATTTATGGATATCATCCACCATTGATCACATCATCTTTAAGGGAAAATTTGAAGGTTCAAGCAATGGAAGATCACATCGAGCATCAACAATAAGTTCTCCAACTCTTAAAGGATAACCTGAATTTGGCACAAAATTGTATGAAACAACAGGCAGATCAACATCGTAGCGAGAGAAGTTTTGATGTAGGAGATTGGGTATTTTTACGGCTACAACCAGACAAACAAATGTCTCTCAAGCAAGCTAATAAAGATAATAAGTTATCACCAAAGTGCTATGGTCTTTACAAGGTGTTGTAAAATATTGGTACTATGGCATACAAATTGGAGCTTCTCGCTTCTTCGCGAGTACATCCAGTTTTCCATGTTTCATGCTTAAAGAAGGTTATAGGTGAAAATCTTCCAGTTCAAACAATATTGATAAAACTTGATGAGGAAGGAAAAATCATATTGGAACCTAAAGCGGTCACGGAAACAAGAACTCGACAACTACGGAATCGATCGATTTCAGAGTATCTCATCAAGTGGAAGAACTTACCCACTGAAGATTCTACATGGGAGGATGAGAATTTTATACAGAAGCACCCATAGCTACTCAAGCATTGAGGACAACACTTTTTTGAAGGAGAGGCGCATGTTACGTCCCTATATTACTAGTATAGTCCCTTATTGTTGTTAGTGTAACCCCCTTATTGTTATTATTGTACCCTTGTAACCCCCATTTTGTTATTATTGTGCCCTTAAATTATTATTCTTAGGTCGGCTAGGATTACATTGTGGCCCACTAGGATTACATTATGGTCCCATGGACTCCTATATATGGAAAGGAGGTTTTGTAAATTGTATCATCCAAGAATTTTTCATTTATGTAATGTATTGGAGGTTGCCCCCTCGAAGTGGTTTATTTATATGGCGTTGATATCTCTTTTCTTCTATTTTTGGAGTTGGTTACACAACAACCTTAACCTTGACTTTACCCTTAGCCTAACCTTAACCTTAACTTTACCCTTAACCTAATCTTAACCTTAAGCTAACCTTAACCTTAACCTAACCGTAACCTTAGCCTTACCTTAACCTAACTTAACCTTAACCTCAACCTTGACCTTAACCTTAACCTTACCCTATTCTTGCCCTTAACCTTCAACCTAACCTAGAATTTAACCTTAACCTTCCCCTAACCTTAACCTTAACCTTACCCTTAACCTTCACCCTTAACCTCAACCTAACCCTAACCTTGACCAAACCCTTAACTTTAACCTGACTAAACCCTTAAGGTTAGGGTGAACTTAAGGTTAAGGTTAAGGTCAAGGTCAAGGTCAAGGTTAAGGTTAAGGTCAAGGTCAAGTTCAAGGTTAAGGTTAAGTTAGGTTAAGGTAAGATTAAGGTTACAGTTAAGGTTAAGGTTAAGGTTAAGTTAAGGGTAAAGTCAAGGTTAGGGTTAAGCATTTGGTTAAGGTTAAGGATAGATTATAGTTAAGGTTAAGGGTTTGCCAAGGTTAGGGTTAGGTTATAGTGAAGGTTAAGGTTAAGGTTAAAGTTACGGGTTGACTTTACCCTTAACTTAACGTTAACCCAACCTTAACCTTAACCTTAACCTTAACCTTTACCCTAACCTTAACCTTAACCTTATCCTTATCTTAACCTTAACCTAACTATAACCTTAACCTTAACCTTAACATTAACCTTAACCTGACCTTAACCTTAACCTTATTTTTATCTTAACCTTAACCTAACCCTAACCTTAAACCTTAACCTTAACATGAAATTTTACCCTATCCTTAACCTTAACCTTAAAATGAACTTTTACCCTAACCTTACCCTTAACCTTAACCTTCACTATAACCAAACCTTAACCCTGACCTTAACCTTAACCTTAGCTTGACTAAACCCTTAAGGTTAGGGTAAAGTTAAAGTTAAGATTAAGGTCAAGGTGAAGGTTAAGGTTAAGTTAGGTTAAGGTAAGGTTATAGTTAGGTTAAGGTTAGGTTAAGGTTAATATAAGGTTAAGGTTAAGGTTAGGTTAAGGGTAAGTCATGGTTAAGGTAAAGTTAAGGTTAAGGTTAGGTTAAGGGTAAAGTCAAGGTTAAGCTTAAGGTTAAGGGTTTGGTTAAGATTAGGGTTAGGTTTTAGTTAAGGTTAAGGTTAGGATAACGTTAACGTTAAGGGGGTAAGGTTAAAGTTAAGGTTTATGTTAAAAGTAAAGGTTCGGGTTAAGGTTAAGGGTAAGGTTAAGGTTACGGGTTTAGTGAGGTTAAGGTTAAGATGAAGGGTAAGGTTAAGGTTAAGGTAAAGGTCAAGGTTAAGTTTAAGTTAGGTTAAGGGTAAGGTTATAGTTAGGTTAAGGTTAAGGTTAATTTTAGGTTAAGGTTAAGGTTACGGGTTTTATGAGGCTAAGGTTAAGGTTAAGGTTACAGGTTTAATCAGGTAAGGTTAAGGTTAGTGGTTTGGTCAAGGTTAGGGTTATGGTTAAGGTTAAGGTTAAAGTTAGGTTGAGGTAAGGTTAAGGTTACAGGTTTACTCAGGTTAAGGTTAAGGTCAAGGTTAAGGTTAGGGTAAGGTTAAGGTTAAGGCTAAGGTTAGTGGAGTGTAAAAATTCTGGTAAACTTGATAAATATATATTATTATTGATGATAGATGAAAAGATGATTACAATGAGGGATCACCTAGGCTTTAAATATAGCCTCAAGGTGTCCCTTGGCGAAGAGGCATGATCTTTGATCATGCCCTTCCACATTAATAACCTAAGATAACTAAATCTAATTAATAACTAATAAAATATATATAACATTGCCCCTCTCTTAAAGATGATTTGTCCTCAAAGCATATGTAATCGATGGACAATGTTGACGAATGTCTGGTTTTCGTGAGCGGCGAGCTCTTGCTTCCCACATTTTAAAAAGGTCGTGGAGCATATTCTCGAGTTCAATCTGTTGATGATGTGGACAGTGACAAGATCTGATATTGACAGAGTTGGATCCTGTCTTGACTTCTATTGGCTGTTTGATTTTCCTATCGGGAGGCACTTTTATGGGTAGATCTTGGAATACTTTTTCATGTTTCCTAACTATTCCTTGCTCGTCTGGCGATTTTTTGTGACTCCTTTTTAGATTTAGAGAAAAGTTACCAACAATTATCGTTCGATGCAACTTCTCCTCATCATCAAATGCTTCATTCTTAACAACCATATCTTCTTCATCCCCGTAGGCCTCAACAGCTTCTGGCACTGTATTAGTGGCTTCGGACGTGTTTGTCTCTTCACATTTTTCTTTCAACTCTAGGGATGAGACATTTTGCTGTTTATAAGCATATGTATTTTCATGGTTTCTTTCATTTTCAATGACTATGTCTATTGTTGCCTCTGTGATAGCAGTCACGTTAAACTCTTTATGTGGCTCCTTTGCCAACATTGTTTCTTTTCCTGCCATTGGATTTTCAGCTTCCATGTTAGGAAATATTGGGAATTGTGTCTAACTTAACTTATCTATCTTATCATTTAGCTTATTGAAGAGTTCTGTCATCTTGTTCATTGCTTCGCTATGCTCTGTCATCTTGTTCATTGCTTCGTTAAGTTTTTCTGTGGCCTCGTGATGATTTAGCGACATTTGTCTTTCTATTCGATTTGTTGTATCATGAATCTTTTTGATGTCGTTGGAATGCCATGCAACTGTACCTTCAAGATCGACTAATCGTTTCCCGAATTCGTCAGAATTATTATTGATTTGTTTCTCAAGATCTCCCAATTTCTTCTGGAATTCAGCCATCGACATCGTTGAAGACATTTGAACGAGTATGAGGTGGGAAATTTTTCTGCCAGTTTCTCTCCTTTTTTTTTGTTAATTAATTAATTAATTAAATATTAATTAATTAATTAAATTAATAATATTTTTTTTAATAATAATAATTATTATTTATTTATATAAATTTTATATATAAAGTATATATTGAAATTAGTTACGTGTTTTTGTTTGAAAAAAAGTACCGATAGTTTTTCTTTTTTTCTTCCAATTTATAACTATATAACTATAAATTATATAAAATATATAATTTATAGAATTTATATATATTATAATCCTTTTAACTATGACTATAGTAAGTAAATCATCCGTTTAACCAATCGTGTATAATAGAAACGTATACCCTTTTATCGAATAGAGAGCGTCATATGCTATCGAGATCGGGTTATGATTTAGTGATTGTAGTTATATGTTTATCGGATTCGGTGATACAAAAATGGATGCGGGGGTGATAAGAAGAGTGGGGGCGGCGAACGGGCGGGGGTGCTATGTGGGTGGAGCGAGGAATAAAAACACGGACGAACGGCGGACGGGTAGGGCGCGGAAGTTCGACGACGGTTTGGCTTCCTTGTTTCTTATGATTTAAACAAATCGATTTTTTTTAATATATCGATGGTGAGAAGTTAAAATGACACACTGTTCACGTTCTGTATATGCTAAACGCTGGGTAGGATTTTCGATTTCCTTTTTAAAAAAAATCGTTTTCAGAAATTTGGGCGGAAAAAATTTGGGGGGTCGGATGACGAGCGGAGGCGGAATTGTTGGCGGGGCGTGACGACGGTGTAATGGCGGCTAGATGGTTTGGACGGTAGCGGAATGGGTAGGGCAGAGGACAAGTGGGAAGTATTTGTAAATTGTTTAAATATATATATATATATATATATATATATATATATATATATATATATATATATATATATATATATATATATATATGTATATATATATATATATGAATTATTTCAATATATGGCAATATATTTCAATATATGAATTATACAGGTGGGGGTAGCTGTAACGTCGGTTATAGTGTTTACAATGCAGTTGGAATGGCAACTGCACGCATATGAAACGACAGTAGTAGCCTGGCCTCGATAAAAAATCGTTTTAAAAACCACGTGTTTGATACCAATGGAGGTTGTCGATCACAAAGTAGTGATTTTAATATTTGTTGTTTAAATCAATTTTTTAAGAACATAATTTTCTTGTATTTAATGGCTGAGAGGGCAGTGGAAGCAAGAGGGATTGATCGTGGGGTAGCTTGAGTGCTGGTGGAAGGAGAATATGGAGTGTATGCTGTAAGCTGTGTAAGCTGTAGCGTGGGGAAAATTATTTATTATATTTTTTTAAAACGCAGAGTGGGAGTGAGGCCAGCGTGTAGGAAGGATTTGGACGGAGGGTACTTGTAAAAAATTTTAAACAAATGCTGCCACCAGCACTGATAAAAAAAAATCTACAATCTGGAATTGCAGTTCTGGAATTCTGTAATTCCTGGGTGATCACACAGATCCCGAAGAGCGATAGCTCTGATACCAATGGAGTCTAAAAGTTCTGGTAAACTTGATAAATATATATTATTATTGATGATAGATGAAAAGATGATTACAATGAGGGATCAACTAGGCTTTAAATATAGCCTCAAGGTGTCCCTTGGCGAAGAGGCATGATCTTTGATCATGTCCTTCCACATTAATAACCTAAGATAACTAAATCTAATTAATAACTAATAAAATATACATAACAGTTAGGTTATAGTGATGGTTAAGGTTAGGGTTAGGTTATAGTTAAGGTTAAGGTAACAATTAGGTCAAGGTTAAGGTTAAGGTTAAGGTTAAGGATAAGTTAAGGTTAAGGTTAAGGGTTTGGTTAAGGTTAAAGGTAAGGTTAAGGTTAAGGTTAGGTTAAGGGTAAAGTTAAGGTTAAGGTTAAGGTTAAGGGTTTGGTCAAGGTTAGGGTTAGGTTGTAGTTAAGGTAAGGTTAAGCGTAAGGTTAAGGTTAAGGTGTTTATGGTTATGGTTAAGGTTAGGTTAAGGTTAAGGTTAGGTTAAGGGTAAAGTTAAGGTTATGATTAGGGTAAAGGTTAGGGTTAGGTTAAGGTTAAGGTTAGGTAAAGGTTAAGGTTAAGGTTAAGATTAAGGTTAAGGTTAATTTTTTGGTCAAGGTTAGGGTTAGGTTATAGTTAAGGTTAGGTTATGGTTAAGGTTAAGGTTAAGGTTAGGGGAAGGTTAAGGTTAAGGTTAAGGTTAAGGTTAATGTTTGGTCAAGGTTAGGGTTATGTTATAGTTAAGGTCAAGGTTAGGTTAAGGTTAAGGTTACGAGTTTAGTCACGTTAAGGTTAAGGTTATGGTTATGGGAAGGTTAAGGTTAAGGTTAAGGTTATGTTAAGGTAAAGTCAAGGTTAGGGTTAAGTTATAGTTAAGGCTAAGGTTAGGTTAAGGGTAAGATAAGGTTAAGGTTAAGGTTAAGGGTAAACTTAAGGTCAATGTTAGGGTTAGGTTATAGTTAAGGTTGAAGTTAGGTTAAGGGTAAAGTCAAGGTTAAGGATAGGTTAAGGTTAAGGATAAGGTTAAGGTTAAGGGTTTGGTTAAGGTTAGGTTAAGGTTAAGGGTTTGGTTAAGGTTAGGTTAGGGTTAAATTTAAGGTTATGGTAAGGGTAAGGTTAGGGTAAGGTTAAGGTTATGGTTAGGGTAAGGTTAGGGTTAAGGTTAATGTTAAGATTAAGGTTAAGGTTAAGGGTTTAGTAACCTTAACCTTAACCTTAACCTAACCTAACCTTAACCTTAACCTTACCCTTAAGGTTAAGGTTAAGGTTAAGTTAAGGGTAAATTCAAGGTTAAGGTTAAGGGTTTGGTTAGGGTTAAGGTTAGGTTATAGTTAAGGTTAACGGTTTGGTTAACTTTAGGGTTAGGTTATAATGAAGGTTGAGGTTAAGGTTAAGGTTACAGGTTGAATTTACCCTTAACTTACCCTTAAACTGACCTTAACCTTAACCTTAACAGCACATTTAACCTTGGCAACTGTTTGTTTTTTTATCTTTATGTTATTACCTTTAACCTAACCTTAACCTTTACCTTAACATTAACCTTAACCTAAGCTTAACATTAACCTTAGTTTTTTCTTAACCTTAACCTAACTCTAACCTTAACCCTCACATTAACCTTAACCTTACCATTAACATGAAATTTTACCCTAACCTTACCCTTAACCTTAACCTTGACCTTAACCTTAACCTAACTAAACCCTTAATATTACGGTAAAGTTAAAGTGAAAGTTAAGGTCAAGGTGAAGGTTAAGGTTAAGTTAGGTTAAGGTAAGGTTATAATTATGTTAAGGTTAAGGTTAAGGTTAAGTTAAGGTTAAGGCTAAGGTTAAGGTTAAGGTTAAGGTTAACTGTAAGTCAAGGTTAAGGTAAAGTTAAGGTTAATTTTAGGTTAATGTTAAGGTTAGGTTAGGGGTAAACTCAAGGTTAATGTTAGGTTAAAGTTAAGGTTAAGGTTAAGGGTTTGGTTAAGGTTAGTGTTAGGATTTATTTAAAGTTAAGGTTAGGATAAGGTTAAGGTTAAGTGGGTAATGTTAAGGTTAACGTTAAGGTTAAGGGTAAAGGTTCAAGTTAAGGTTAAGGGTAAGGGTAAGGTTAAGGTTAAGGATAAGGTAAAGGTTAAGGTGAAGGTTAAGGGTAAGGTTAAGGTTAACGTTAAGGTGAAGGTCAAGGTTAAGGGTAATGTTATTGTTAGTTAAAGGTTAAGGTTAAGGTTAGGTTAAGGTTACAAGTTTAGTTAGGTTAAGGTTAAGGTTACGGGTTTAATCAATTTGAGGTTAACGTTAATGGTTTGGTCAAGGATAGGGTTATGGTTAACGTTAAGGTTAATTTTAAGGTAAGGTTAAGGTTACGGGTTTAGTCAGGTTAAGGTTAAGGTTAAGGTTAGGGTAAGGTTAAGCTTAAGGTTAGGTTATAGTGAAAGTTAAGGTTAGGATTAGGTTTTAGTTAAGGTTAAGGTTAAGGTGAAGCATAAGTTAATGTTAGGGGTAAGATAAGGTTAAGGTAAAGGTTAAGGTTAATGTTAAGGTTAGGTTTGGGTTATAGTTAAGGTCAAGGTTAAGGTAAGGTTAAGGTGAAGGTTAAGGTTAAGTATAAGGTTAATGTTAAGGTCAAGGTCAAGGTTAAGGTTAATTTAGGTTAAGGTTACTGGTTTATTCAGGTTAAGGTTAAGGGTTTGGTCAAGGTTATGGTTAGGTTATAGTTAAGGTTAAGTTTAAGTAAAGATTAAGCTTAAGGTTAAGGTTACAGGTCTTAACCTTAACCTTCACTATAACCTAACCTTAACCTTGACCTTAACTATAACCTAACCCTAACCTTGACCAAACCCTTATCATTAACCTTAAATTTAAACTAACCTTAACCTTAACTAAACCCTTAACCTTAACCTTAACATAACCTTAACGTAACCTTAACCTTAACCTAACCTTAACCTTAACTTAACCTTAACCTTAACCTAATATTAAGCTTACCCTTAACCTAATATTAACATTAATTTAACCTTAACCTTAACCTTAACCTTACCCTTAACCTTAAACTTAACCTTGACCTTAACTATAACCTAACCCTAACCTTAACCAAACCGTTAACCTTAACCTGAACCTTAACCATATCCTTAACCTTAACTTTCCCATCACCATAACGTTAACCTTAAACTTCACCTTACCCTTAACCTGAACCTTAACCTTACCCCCTTAAACGTAACCTTAACCTTAACCTGACTAAACCCGTAACTTTAACCTTAAACTTAACCTAACCTTAACCTTAACTTTACACTTAACCTAACCTTAACTATAACCATAACCTTAACCTTAACCTTACCCTTACATAACCTTAACCTTAACCTTTACCTAACCTTCACCTTAACCTAAACCTAACCTTACCTTAACCTTAACTCTAACCGTAACCTTAACTTTACCCTTAACCTAACCTTAACCTTAACCTAACCTTAACTTTAACTTAACCTTCACCTGACCTTAAACTTAACTATAACCTTACCCTTAACCTAAACCTAACCTTAACCTTAACCTTGACCTGGACCTTAACCTTAAACTTAACATTACCCTTAACCTTCACCTTAAGCTTCACATTAAGCTTAACCTTAAGCTAACTAAATCTGTAACCCTTAACCTTAACCTTAACCTAACCATAACCTTAACCTTAACCTAATCCTAACGTTGACCAAACCCTTCACCTTGACTTTAACCTTAACCGTAACCTTAACCTTAACCTGACTAAACCCGTAACCTTAACCTTAACCTAACCTTGACCTTAACTATAACCTAACCCTAACCTTGATCAAACTCTTAACATTAACCCATAAACTTAACCTTATCTTTAAGGTTACGGTTAAGGTTAAGGTTATTGTTAAGGTTAAGATCAAGGTCAAGGTTAATGTTATAGTTAAGGTTAAGGTTAGGTTAAAGGTTCAGGTTAATGTTAAGGTTAAGGGTAAGGTTAAGGTTAAGGTTAAGGTTACGTTAAGGGTAAAGTTAAGGTTAAAGTTAACGTTAAGGTTAAGGTTAGGTTAAGAGTAAATTCAAGGTTAAGGTTAGGTGAAGGTTCAAGTTACAAGTTTAGTCAGGTTAAGGTTAGGTTAAGGTTAAGTTTAAATTTAAGGTTAAGAGAAGGTTTGGTTAACCTTAAACTTACCCTTAACCTTATCTTAACATTACCCTAACCTTAACCCTAACCTTACCCTTAACCTTAACTATAACCTAACACATAACCTTAACCTTCCAAAACCCTTAACCTTAGAAATTAACCTTAACCTAACCTTAACCTTAACCTTACCTTAACCTTAACCTTACCCTTATCCTTCACCTTAACCTTCACCTTCACCTTAATCTTAACCTGACCAAACCTTAACCTTAACCTTAACTTTACCCTTAATGTAACCTTAACCTTAACCTTAACTATAACCTGAACCTAACCTTAACCATAACCTTATCTTTACTCTTAACCTTAACCTTAACCTTAAACATAACCTAATCTTAACCATAGCCTAACCATAACCTAAAATTAACCATAACCTAATCTTAACCATTGTATAAATTTGCTGAATAATGATTAATTATCCACCGAGACTATCCTGATCACATACAATTCGAATTTATATGCAACACATAATCTCTTCCACTCAGATCATCAAACACGCGGAAATAAAATCAAGCGATAACACATCAAATCATCATACACATTAACACAGTATGTATGGGGAAAGATTTTAGCTCAAAACCCCGTAGCTATTGTGTATATTATAATAGAGAAATCATGTAACAAACTTAGTACAATACTCCTCACAAGTACTCAGTACTTTCTCATAAAGTTACACACAAACTAGCTCAGTTTTGAACAGGTTACTGGTTCAAAACACACCGCCAATTTCCTTGCCTCTATTGAGCAATCCAAGCCTGTCTATATAGAGATCCAAGGTTTGAATCTCCTTGGCTTGAAAACGCAATCATCATGGGAAATTCCTCCAAGTGTGGTACAAATCTCATGCATAACTGATGTCGCCACTGATAGCTAACTCCACCCTTTCATCTACCTCTTTCACTGGTCTCCACTGAACTGATCATGCACTGTAGTGAACTGATGTGTTCTTGAGTTGAATAATGAGTTACTAATTAATGAATTAAATAATATTTAATTCAATCCACTCATAACTAATTGATTAGCTAGTTAAACTAATCTCAACCAGTTCAACTAAGTTAAACTGAACACAACTCCACTAGCTGTCTCATTAACTCCACCAAACTTTTGCCACTGAAGTCCTAACTGAAGTCTGTTATGAATATTTTATTAATTATTAGTTAGATATAGTTATATTAGGTTTTATTAACTGAAAGGGCATGATAAAAGATCATGCCTCTTCACCAAGGGACACCTTGAGGCTGTATTTAAAGCCTAGGCAATCCCTCATTGTAATCATCTCATCTTTTCATCATTAATAATATATATTTATCAAGTTTACCAGATTTTTTATAATCCATTGGTATCGGAGCCATCGCTCTTCGGATCTATGTGATCACCCAGGAATTGCAGATTTTTTAAATCAGATTTTTTCAAGATCGTGTACTGAAGAAAACTGAGGAAGAGAAATTTAAAGGTTAATCTGTTTTGGTGATCTGTGTCAAGGATTAGAAATTTGGATCTTCTGGAACAGAACCTAACCACAGGAAAGAACAGTCATTCATCCACTGCCTTTATATTTACGCCCTCCCCCTCACATATTTAAAGGAGTTATTTAAATTCCTACACTACATCTGTAGCTGATCCGCCTCAAATTTTACCTCCGACCCCTGAATGTTATGGTATTTATTGTGATTATTCTCGATACAGTCACGAGATTCTGTTGTTCTGATAATTTGCTGTAATGTTGAATTATGCTTTCAACGTATGGGCTGGTAATCTCATAAAACTGTTTATCACTCAAAACTTTTATCTCGGCATCAGAAACGACGGACAGTTCTTTTACCTTCCATGCCATTGGGTTTTCTATGCTCTTGATATCTGTCTTTCACTCGATCCATTACTGCAACAAGTAATAGAAAAAACAGCCTTATCAATCTTGAACTCCTTTGCTACCTGTTGTGGCCCTTCTTACCATCTTTTGAGCTCTGCTCACGTTTTTAGATTTCCAGCGCAGAATTTTTACATACCTTTAAAAAAAAATAAAAAAAAATAGTAAAAGAAACCTTGGCCTCCGCTGAAACAAGCGTACATAAAATGGTCGGAGTATAATTACCGCACAAGAAGGGGAACATAATAATTTGTTTCGATACCTTCGATACATTTTGGAAGGCCATTCTTGCAGGGACTGTGCCGAGAATCACGAGATAGTGATCAAATTCGCGAGACCACGTTCATATTTCACATATCGCGAAAGGTTAGCTACAGCCGCAGCAAATAAAAAACATTGGGTAATACGGGAAACAGTGTGTCGTTTCAACTCAGCCGTCGTTTTCTGCATCGTCTTTTAATTTTGAACGGGCACATTTTAGAAAAATAAATAACGATTTACACTCGTGTAGAAGGGTCTCTTTTTTTTAAAGCAGACGGATATATTTTGGTGACCGGTTTCTTTTTATTAATGCAGCGTATAAAATATATTGCAGAGGACCACACATCCTCAAGAGTCACAATCTGATCCCGTTCAGTAAAGAATCGTGCTCCTGGTGTCGGATTAAATGTCTGTGGTCGTCTAGGCAGATCAAAAGCATGCGGCGGCCTCAATATCTCGGATGGTAATCAATCTGCTTAAATCTCACAAGCGGCTGAGAGCGAACGGCATATTTAAAAAAAAAAACACGATTTTTTTTAAATTATATAAAATATATATTATATAGTTAAATTGATAATTATATATATGTATATATATTATAATTATATAATTCATTTATATATATAATTTTCATTTATATATATAATTTTCATTTAATAATTATATATATAACAATTATATAATTAAATTATATATATTATATAGTTTTTAATTAAAAATTTTTATATATATAATAATTATATAGTTTAAAAAAAAAATTTAATTAATTAATTAATTAATTCAAAAAAAATTAATTAATTAACTATTAATTAATTAATTTTAAAGAAAAAGAGGAAAATTTCGCAGAAAAATATCAATATGTCTTTATCAATGATGACGATTGATCAGATAAAAAGACAAATATGGCTAAAACAAATGGAGACTAAGGACAAAGAGAACAAAATATTGCAGAAATTTAATGTGATCATGAACAATATGACAGAACTCTACAGTAAGCTAAATGATAAAATAGATAAGTTAAGTCAGACACAATCCCCAATATCTCCTAACATGGAACAAAATCACCAAAACAATTCCGCAGATTCAGGGAACTCAGAAGAGCATCAGGAAAAAACTGATTTCCCACATCACCATGAAGATACAGATGTTTATAAACAACAAAATGTTCCATCCCCAGAATTAAACGAAACATGTGAAGCGACAAACACATCCGAAGCCACTGATATAACGACAGAAGCTGTTGAGGCCTTCGGTGATGAAGCACATATGGTGGTTAAGAATGCAGTGTTTGATGATGAGAAGAAGTTGCATCAAATGATAATTGTTGGTAACTTACCCCTAAGTCTAAAAAGGAATCACAAAAAATCACCAGAAGAACAAGGGATAGTTGGGAAACATGAAAAAGTATTCCAAGATCTGCCCATAAAAGTGTCTTCCAATAGGAAAATCAAACGTCCAATAGAAGTCAAGCCAGTATCCAACTCTGTCGATATCAGATCTTTTCACTATCCACATCACCAATAGATGGAGCTCGAGAAGAGGCTTCACGATCTTTTTAAAATGTGGGACACAAGAGCTCATCGCTTGAGAAAACCAGACGTTCGTCAACGTTGTCCATCACTACGTATGATTTGAGGACAAAGCATCTTAAGAGAGGGGAAATGTTATGAATATTTTATTAATTATTAGTTAGATATAGTTATATTAGGTTTTATTAACTGAAAGGGCATGACCAAAGATCATGCCTCTTCGCCAAGGGACACCTTGAGGTTGTATTTAAAGCCTAGGCGATCCCTCATTGTAATCATCTCATATTTTCATCATTAATAATATATATTTATCAAGTTTACCAGAGTTTTTATACTCCAAAGTCAACCATGCATGATGCCATCAAACCCTTGGGAATAGCATAATTCCTCTGTCAGATGCATGAGCCACTTCCAAGGCTCGAACTGAAGTGCTCCAAGAGAGTAAACTGAAGTTTATAGTCCAAATATTATTAAGGGTAAATAATATTTGACTTCCCTATTTTTAGGATAGGCAGTCTAAAAATAGACATCGACCTATCGACCTATAGGTCACAAAAATAGAGTCCCATATATTTTTACCAACATGAAACATACTCCAAGAATCTCATACTGCAATCCCCTGGACCATGCTCCATATGTCTAAAAATAGACATAGTCTAAAAATAGACTTTGCGCCAGAATTCGCCTGCGGGCCCACTTAGTGAAGGCGACTTCATTTCACTAAGCTCCATCATCTTGCTGCATTTTCAACACTCCCTCTCAGCAAGATATGGATTATCTGCAACCCCTATCCTACCTCTGTGGAATTCGAACTTTCTCTTGGTGAGCGCCTTCGTCAGGATGTCGGCATCCTGATCCTCCGTGGGAACATATGAAAGCATCATGATTCTCCGCTGAACACAATCTCTGATATGATGATACCTGATGTCGATGTTTTTGGACCTATCATGAAATACTGGATTAGCCGAGAGTTTAATGCAACTCTGGTTATCACAGTAGATCACTGTAGGCTCCAAATGCAACCTGAACAATCTTGCGAGGATCTTCCTCATCCAAATAGCCTCGCATGCAGCCAAGCTAGCTTCCATGTACTCGGCCTCTGTTGAACTGAGTGCCATGGATCTCTGCTTCCTGCTGTACCAGGAAACTGCTGTCGACCCAATGCTGAAAACTCCTCCAGAAGTGCTCTTCCGGTCCGTTGGACTCCCTGCCCAATCTGCATCAGTGAAGCCAGAAAGCTTCACTCCATCCTCCTGTCTATACCATAGACCATATCCCGATGTGCCTCTGATATAGCGCAATACATGCTTGCCTGCCTTCCAAAAGAGCTTGGTAGGCTTAACCATAGCTTGCGAAAGCTGGTTAACTGTATAGCATATATCGGGTCGTGTATTGACCAGATACATAAGCGACCCCACCAACTGTCGATAGACAGTGGCATCCACTACCTCCGCTGAAGTAGCATCCTCCTTCCTCCAACCACCAGGAAGAGGAGTGTCAACAGGCTTGCAGCCTTGCATGTTGAACCTCTCGAGAATCTCCCGGGCATACTTGCCCTGAGAAACAAACAGTCCTCCGCTGCGCTGCCAAATCTCCAATCCCAGGAAATAATGAAGGATGCCCAATTCCTTCATCTCAAACTCTCGTGCAAGATCCTCCTTGCATGAAAGTATCAACTGCTCATCGCCAGTCAAAATCAGATCATCTACATACAGGACAATGATCAACAGCTTCCCCTCCACCACAATCTGGTACAGGTTAGGATCCGCCTCACTCTTGGAGAATCCAAGCCCGGTGAAGTAGCTGTCTATCTGAGTGTACCAAGCACGAGGTGCTTGCTTCAGCCCGTACAGTGCTCTCTTGAGTCGGCACACATGCGACTCACTGCTGAAGATCTCGAAACCTTTAGGCTGCTCTATGTACACCTCCTCCTCAATGACTCCGTTGAGGAACGCAGTCTTCACATCCATCTGATGAATGTGCCACCCCATCTGCGCTGAGAGAGCAAGGATCGTTCGTATGGAAGAGTACCTTGCGACAGGTGCAAAGGTCTCCTCATAATCGATCCCCTCGATTTGTGAGAAGCCACGGGCGACAAATCTCACCTTGTGCTTCTCCACACTCCCGTCAGCCGCCTGCTTCACTTTGTAGATCCATCGCGAACCCACCACTGATTTCCCCTCCGATCTTGGGACAATCTCCCATGCACTGTTCCTGACGATCGAATCATATTCTTCGATCATGGCATCAACCCATGCGGGTTCCTCCACAGCTTCCTCAAAAGAGGATGGCTCCGTCACAACACATTGACTCACAAGAGCCATGTATCCAGTGTACCGATCCGGTGACTGCCTCTGTCTGCGTTGTGCTATAGGTGGTCCTACAACCTTCTCTACATCCTGAGCCAGTCGCTCAGCTTCTGTAGTGCGCATGCGCCATCTAATGGTTGGCGCTACATGGGTGGTTTCTTCCACCTCCTAAACCTCCTCTTGTGGCTGATCCACATCCGGAAGCTCCTCCTTACGAACTAATAGCTCCTCATCTGCATGCAACTGTAGCTCCCTCTCAAGCGAACACTGCATGGATTTCTCCTCCTGAAATTTTATATCCCGTCGCACAACAGTCTTTCAACTGTCTGACAAATACACCCGGTAGTTGTGAGGTGTATTAGTGTACCCCACAAATATTCCAACCTCAACATTTGGATCCAACTTCCTTCTTGCATCCTTCGTCACATGCATGTAGACAGGAGAACCAAAAATCTGCAAATGGGAAATATCAGGCCTCTTGCCAGAATAAGCCTCCTCCGGTGTACTCATGCCAAGAACCTTGTGAGGAAAACGGTTCTGCACATACACTGTTGTATTGCATGCCTCAACCCACAAGTGAAGGGGTAGGCCCTGATCATGCAACATCGCCCGTGCAACACCCACGATCGTTCTGTTCTTCCGCTCAGCCACCCCATTCTACTGTGGGTTATGGGGTGCGATGAGATCTATTTGAATCCCTTCTGCGCTGCAGAAATCCTTGAATTCAACCGAGATGAATTCACCACCGTTATCACTCCTTAGAGCAATCACCTTCTTCCTCGACTCCTTCTCGACCAGTGCTTCAATTTTGGAGACGAAGGATGAAACAGTGATACGTGGCAAGTTGTACAAGTTCGCTCTACTGAACCAGTCCATAATTAGGTCATTGTGGGAGATTGGACACAACTTTGTCTTGGAGAATCCAAATCAGGTCAGACCTATGGAATTTGAAAGATACTTCAGAGGGCTACGTTGGTACTAAAAATCAAATATTGAAGTGCTTCAATCATAAATATAATCCAATTTCAATATCAAGCTCCTCAAAAGCAAGAAAAATGTGTGTATTTTTTTTTGAATTGCATAAGTCTTGTTAGAAGAATCAATTTGAATTGATTCCAAGGGAATATTGTGGAATAGATATCAGTATTGGGTTCTAAAATATGCCCCATAAAAATAATTCAACACCCGTTAAGCCTTCAGAAGGCTCTACTATGACTTATGAAGATGAAGAATTGCAACATGATCTATCAAAATTACAAGAGAAAGTGCAACAAATTTCACTCTCGCAAAGAGCAACAAAAAATGAAATGGAAGTTTTGAAGAAAGGCGTGGAAGCTAAGATGGATGGCGTGCAAGCTAAGATGGATTGCATGGAAGCTAAGATGGATGGCATGGAAGCTGACATGGAAGCTAAGATGGAAAACATGAATAATGATCTAAAAACAGACATCGAAGTTTTGACAAAGTTGATACAAGAGATGTTTCCCAATGGTGAAAAGATAGTAGAAGAACCTCATGATGAGAATAAAATCAATGTTAATCGTGATTTGATAAACTCTAATGTTGGCGGGAAGAACCACCATATTCCAAAAATGGATATGAGGAAGTTTGATGGAAAGGATACTGTAACATGGATACTACAGATGGAGCAATATTTTGATCTACATAACGTGAAAAACACACAAAAGGTACGCATTGCAACTTTACATTTAGAGCAAAATACATTTGTATGGTATCAATGGCCTTGCTCTTGTAAAAAAATTTTCACTTGGTAAATTTTTACGGAAGAAATGATAGCACATTATGAGGATACAAAGAGCAACACCTTCTTTAGCCAATTGATAAATCTCAAGCAAAAGGGTTTAGTGGGGAAGCACATTGAGGAATTCGAAAATTTGAATATAAGGGTAACTGATATTCCAGAGGAACACATGATCGATCTCTTCATAGACACTTTAAAGGATAATATCCAACATGAAGTTCACGTTTTGGAACCAGATTCATTCGAGAAGGCATTCAGGTTGGTAAGAAAAGTTGAATGTAAAATAATGGTGACAAGGAAGCCTACCAGTCAATTCTATAAAGAAGGAAGTGTTGCTACACCTAGATTTCCATAACCTACAAGGTTGACACCACAACAATTGGAAGAAAAAAGAGTGAAAGGGATTTGCTACAGTTGTGATAGAAAATACACTAAAGGTCATAAGTGTGCTGAGAATAAATTATTTTACACAGATTGTGAGGAGGAAGAAGAAAATGAACAAGAAGAGGATATACACCAGGAACCAGCCCTAGAAGAGGAATAAATGAATCTGACCATATCGTGTAATGCACTGGCAGGAATTACCACTCCTCAAACTCTCAAGATAGAAGGAAAAATCAAGAAGAAAAAGGTAATAGTGTTGATTGATTCAGGTAGCACCCACAATTTTATTCATTGTAAGGTAGCCAAGGAATTAAATTGTTTCCTATACCCAGCACCAAAATGTCAAGTGATGGTTGCAAATGGAGGAACTATAAATTGCTCTGGAAAATGCCATAATATCAAACTAACCATGGGGGAATATGTATTGACTATTCCAATTCTTTCCATTCCTATGGGAGGTGCTGATGTTGTACTAGGAGTACAATGGTTACAATCTTTGGGGATGGTAGCTTTTAATTTTCAAGAACTTTTCTTGAAATTTTTTTCAGAAGGAAAGGAAGTCGAATTACGGGGTGTTGAAGGGAAGCCGAGAAGGATAATAAGCTCTAATGTCATGACAAAGCTTCTAAAGAAAGAACAACGAGGCGTAATTGAACAATCATGCTCACTAGAAGTTCCGACATCAAAATCATCTATTTCTGCAGATCTCCAACAAGTCTTGGACAATCATTCCAAGGTGTTTGAAACTCCCAAAGGAATCCCACCTATTCGTGATCATGATCATGCTATTCATTTGATTCTAGGAAGTGTTCATCCAAACATCAGGTATTATAGATATCCTTACTTCCAAAAGAGCGAAATTGAATGTATGATTGCAGAAATGTTAGAGGCGGGTATAATTCAACCTAGTCAAAGTTCTTTCTCTGCTCCCGTAGTATTGGTACACAAGAAGGATTGATCATGGAAAATGTGTCCGGATTATAGGGAGCTCAATAAGCTCACCATTAAAGATAAATTTCCCATTCCTGTGATTGATGAATTATTGGATGAATTACATGGAGAAATTTATTTTACCAAGTTCGATCTTCATTCAGGATATCATCAAATTAGAATGAAGATGAAGATATTCCAAAAACAACATTTCGAACTCATGAGGGTCATTATGAATTTTTGGTCATGCCTTTTAGCCTTACCAATGCACCTTCTACATTTCAAGGGTTGATGAATTCCATTTTCAAACCCTTCCTTAGAAAATTTGTGCTAGTATTTTTTGATGATATACTACTCTACAGCAGGTCTTGGAAGGATCATGTTGAACATGTTGACAGGGTGCTCAAACTATTGCAGGAGAAACAATTATATGCAAAAACATCCAAATGTTTCTTTGGAGTACAAGAGTTGGAATATCTGGGTCATATTATATCTCACGAGGGTGTTAAAGTAGACCCTAACAAAATTAAAGCCATTAAGGAATGGAAAGTCCCCACGACCATAAAGCAGTTGCGAGGATTTCTCGGGTTAACAGGGTATTATCGCAAGTTTTTTAAGAATTATGGGAGAATAGCAGCACCTCTAACAACATTATTGAAGAAAAATGCATTTTCATGGACTCCTAAAGCAACTAAGGCCTTTGAACATCTCAAAGAGGCAATGTGAATAGCACCAGTCTTAGCTACACCAGACTTCACAAAAACCTTTATTGTGGAATGTGATGCCTCAGGAAATGGAATTGGTGCTGTTTTAATGCAGGAAGGAAGACCCATTGTTTTTGAAAGTCTTCCAATCAAAGGAAAGTATTTAAAGAAACCTATTTATGAGAAGGAAATGTTAGCAATACTGCATGCACTAAAGAAATGGCGAACTTACCTAATGGAAAGACACTTCAAGGTAAAAATTGATCATGATAGTCTTGAACAATTTTTGGAACAAAGACTATCTTCAGAAGAGCAGAAAAAATGGGTCACAAAGATCTTGGCTTATGACTTTGAAATAATCTACAAAAAAGGAAATCTTAATGTTGTTGCAAATGCACTCTCAAGAAAGAATGAAGAGGTGGAAGCATTGCTTTGTGCCATTTCTATTATCCAACCAGATTGGATAACTGAAGCAAGAGATGAATGGAAGAAGGACAAAGATGTATGGACACTCATTCAAAAGTTGCGGCAAGATCCTAGTACATCTGATACATTTAGTTGGAAAAATGATTCCTTATGGTACAAAGATCGCTTATATCTTTGTAAGAATTCCCAACTAAAACAAAAGATTCTTCTGGAATTGCACACTTCTCCTTTAGGAGGACACTCAGGATTTTTTAAAACTTACCACAGGGTGAAGAAAGAATTTTTTTGGGATGGCCTTAAATCTGATATTCAAAAGTTTTTGGCGGAATGTTTGGTTTGCCAGCAGAATAAAGTGGAAACAATTAAGACCCCAGGACTTCTACAACCTTTATCCATTCCAAGTCAACGTTGGGAGGAGATTTCAATGGATTTTATCACGGGTTTACCTAAGTCCGAAGGAAAGAGTGTCATCATGGTGGTAGTTGATAGACTTACCAAGTATGCACACTTTTGTGCATTATCTCATCCATTTAAAGCAAGTACAGTTGCTACTACATTTATGGAAAGAATTCAAAAGCTACATGGAAGCCCAAGGGTTATTGTGAGCGACAGAGATCCCATTTTTATTGGAAATTTTTGGACGGAGTTATTTTCTTGTGTGGGTACTCAATTAGCTCATAGCTCATCTTATCATCCTCAATCTGATGGTCAAACTGAGATAGTAAATAAATGTTTGGAAGTATATCTTCGTTGTTTTGTATCTGATAAACAAACACAATGGGTCAAGTGGTTACCTCTTGCTGAATGGTGGTATAACACTTCCTTCCATACTGCAGCAAAAATGACCCCATTTATGGCAATTTATGGATATCATCCACCATCCATCACATCATCTTTAAGAGAAAATTCGAAGGTTCAAGCAGTGGAAGATCACATCGAGCATCAACAATAAGTTCTCCAACTCTTAAAGGATAACCTGAATTTGGCACAAAATCGAATGAAACAACAGGCAGATCAACATCGCAGCGAGAGAAGTTTTGATGTAGGAGATTGGGTATTTTTACGGCTACGACCATACAAACAAATGTCCCTCAAGCAAGCTAAGAAGGATAATAAATTATCGCCAAAGTACTATGGTCCTTACAAGGTGTTGCAAAAGATTGGTACTATGGCATACAAATTGGAGCTTCCTGCTTCTTCGCGAGTACATCAAGTTTTCATGTTTCATGCTTAAAGAAGGTTATAGGTGAAAATCTTCCAGTTCAAACAATATTTCCAGAACTTGATGAGGAAGGAAAAATCATATTGGAACCTGAAGCGGTCATGGAAACAAGAACTCGACAACTACGGAATCGATCAATTTCAGAGTATCTCATCGAGTGGAAGAACTTACCCACTGAAGATTCTACATGGGAGGATGATAATTTTATACAGAAGCACCCAGAGCTACTCAAGCGTTGAGGACAACACTTTTTGAAGGAGAGGGGCATGTTAGGTCCCTATATTACTAGTATAGTCCCTTATTTTTGTTAGTGTAACCCCCTTATTGTTATTATTGTACCCTTATAACCCCCATTTTGTTATTATTGTGCCCTTAAATTATTATTGTTAGGTCGGCTAGGATTACATTGTGGCCCACTAGGATTACATTATGGCCACATGGACTCCTATATATGGAAAGGAGGTTTTGTAAATTGTATCATCCAAGAATTTTTCATTTATGTAATGTATTGGAGGTTGTCCCCTCGAAGTGGTTTATTTATAAGGCGTTGATATCTCTTTTCTTCTATTTTTGGAGTTGGTTACACAACAACCTTAACCTTGACTTTACCCTTAGCCTAACCTTAACCTTAACTTTACCCTTAACCTAATCTTAACCTTAAGCTAACCTTAACCTTAACCTAACCGTAACCTTAGCCTTACCTTAACCTAACTTAACCTTAACCTCAACCTTGACCTTAACCTTAACCTTACCCTATTCTTGCGCTTAACCTTCAACCTAACCTAGAATTTAACCTTAATCTTCCCCTAACCTTAACCTTAACCTTACCCTTAACCTTCACCCTTAACCTCAACCTAACCCTAACCTTGACCAAACCCTTAACTTTAACCTGACTAAACCCTTAAGGTTAGGGTGAAGTTAAGGTTAAGGTCAAGGTCAAGGTCAAGGTCAAGGTTAAGGTTAAGGTCAAGGTCAAGTTCAAGGTTAAGGTTAAGTTAGGTTAAGGTAAGATTAAGGTTACAGTTAAGGTTAAGGTTAAGGTTAATTTAAGGGTAATGTCAAGGTTAGGGTTAAGCATTTGGTTAAGGTTAAGGATAGATTATAGTTAAGGTTAAGGGTTTGCCAAGGTTAGGGTTAGGTTATAGTGAAGGTTAAGGTTAAGGTTAAAGTTACGGGTTGACTTTACCCTTAACTTAACGTTAACCCAACCTTAACCTTAACCTTAACCTTAACCTTTACCCTAACCTTAACCTTAACCTTATCCTTATCTTAACCTTAACCTAACTGTAACCTTAACCTTAACCTTAACATTAACCTTAACCTAACCTTAACCTTAACCTTATTTTTATCTTAACCTTAACCTAACCCTAACCTTAAACCTTAACCTTAACATGAAATTTTACCCTATCCTTAACCTTAACCTTAAAATGAACTTTTACCCTAACCTTACCCTTAACCTTAACCTTCACTATAACCAAACCTTAACCCTGACCTTAACCTTAACCTTAGCTTGACTAAACCCTTAAGGTTAGGGTAAAGTTAAAGTTAAGATTAAGGTCAAGGTGAAGGTTAAGGTTAAGTTAGGTTAAGGTAAGGTTATAGTTAGGTTAAGGTTAGGTTAAGGTTAATATAAGGTTAAGGTTAAGGTTAGGTTAAGGGTAAGTCATGGTTAAGGTAAAGTTAAGGTTAAGGTTAGGTTAAGGGTAAAGTCAAGGTTAAGCTTAAGGTTAAGGGTTTGGTTAAGATTAGGGTTAGGTTTTAGTTAAGGTTAAGGTTAGGATAACGTTAACGTTAAGGGGGTAAGGTTAAAGTTAAGGTTTATGTTAAAAGTAAAGGTTCGGGTTAAGGTTAAGGGTAAGGTTAAGGTTACGGGTTTAGTGAGGTTAAGGTTAAGATGAAGGGTAAGGTTAAGGTTAAGGTAAAGGTAAAGGTTAAGTTTAAGTTAGGTTAAGGGTAAGGTTATAGTTAGGTTAAGGTTAAGGTTAATTTTAGGTTAAGGTTAAGGTTACGGGTTTTATGAGGCTAAGGTTAAGGTTAAGGTTACAGGTTTAATCAGGTAAGGTTAAGGTTAGTGGTTTGGTCAAGGTTAGGGTTATGGTTAAGGTTAAGGTTAAAGTTAGGTTGAAGTAAGGTTAAGGTTACAGGTTTACTCAGGTTAAGGTTAAGGTCAAGGTTAAGGTTAGGGTAAGGTTAAGGTTAAGGTTAAGGTTAGTGGAGTGTAAAAATTTTGGTAAACTTGATAAATATATATTATTATTGATGATAGATGAAAAGATTATTACAATGAGGGATCACCTAGGCTTTAAATATAGCCTCAAGGTGTCCCTTGGTGAAGAGGCATGATCTTTGATCATGCCCTTCCACGTTAATAACCTAAGATAACTAAATCTAATTAATAACTAATAAAATATATATAACATGGCCCCTCTCTTAAAGATGATTTGTCCTCAAAGCATATGTAATCAATGGACAATGTTGACGAATGTCTGGTTTTCGTGAGCAGCGAGCTCTTGCTTCCCACATTTTAAAAAGGTCGTGGAGCATATTCTCGAGTTCAATCTGTTGATGATGTGGACAGTGACAAGATCTGATATTGACAGAGTTGGATCCTGTCTTGACTTCTATTGGCTGTTTGATTTTCCTATCGGGAGGCACTTTTATGGGTAGATCTTGGAATACTTTTTCATGTTTCCTAACTATTCCTTGCTCGTTTGGCGATTTTTTGTGACTCCTTTTTAGATTTAGAGGTAAGTTACCAACAATTATTGTTCGATGCAACTTCTCCTCATCATCAAATGCTTCATTCTTAACAACCATATCTTCTTCATCCCCGTAGGCCTCAACAGCTTCTGGCACTGTATTAGTGGCTTCGGACGTGTTTGTCTCTTCACATTTTTCTTTCAACTCTGGGGATGAGACATTTTGCTGTTTATAAGCATATGTATTTTCATGGTTTCTTTCATTTTCAATGACTATGTCTGTTGTTGCCTCTGTGATAGCAGTCACGTTAAACTCTTTATGTGGCTCCTTTGCCAACATTGTTTCTTTTCCTGCCATTGGATTTTCAGCTTCCATGTTAGGAAATATTGGGAATTGTGTCTAACTTAACTTATCTATCTTATCATTTAGCTTATTGAAGAGTTCTGTCATCTTGTTCATTGCTTCGCTATGCTCTGTCATCTTGTTCATTGCTTCGTTAAGTTTTTCTGTGGCCTCGTGATGATTTAGCGACATTTGTCTTTCTATTCGATTTGTTGTATCATGAATCTTTTTGATGTCGTTGGAATGCCATGCAACTGTACCTTCAAGATCGACTAATCGTTTCCCGAATTCGTCAGAATTATTATTGATTTGTTTCTCAAGATCTCCCAATTTCTTCTGGAATTCAGCCATCGACATCGTTGAAGACTTTTGAACGAGTATGAGGTGGGAAATTTTTCTGCCAGTTTCTCTCCTTTTTTATTGTTAATTAATTAATTAATTAATTAAATTAATAATATTTTTTTTAATAATAATAATTATTATTTATTTATATAAATAATAATAATAATTATTTTATTTGTATAAATTTTATATATAAAGTATATATTGAAATTAGTTCAATGTTTTTTTGTTTGAAAAAAGTACCCGTCCGTTTTTCTTTTTTTTTTCTTCCAATTTATAACTATATAACTATAAATTATATAAAATATATAATTTATAATTTATATATATTATAATCCTTTTAACTATGACTATAGTAAGTAAATCATCCGTTTAACCAATCGTGTATAATGAAACGTATACCCTTTTATCGAATGAAGACGTCATATGCTATCAGATCGGGTTATGATTTCGTGATTGTAGTTATATGTTTATCGGATTCGGTGATACAAAAATGGATGCGGGGTGATAAGAGAGTGGTGGCGGCAGACAGCGCGGGGGTGCTATGTGGGCGGAGTGAGGAATAAAAACACGGACAGACGGTGGACGGGTAGGGCAGCAGAAGTTCCGGCGACAGAGTTTTGGCTTCACTGTTTCTTATGATTTAAACAAATCGATTTTTTTTAATATATCGATGGTCAGAAGTTAAAACGACACACCTGTTCCTGTTCCTGTATATGCTAAACGCTGGGTAGGATTTTCGATTTCCTTTTTAAAAAAAAAATCGATTTCAGAAATTTGGGCCGGAAGGAATTTGGGGGTCGGATGACAGCGGAGGCGGAATTGTTGGCGGGGGCGGTGACGACGGTGTGACAGGCGGCTAGATGGTTTGGACGGCAGCGGAATGGGTAGGGCAGACAGGTGGGGCACAGAATTGTTTAAATATATATATATATATATATATATATATATATATATATATATATATATGGTATATATATATATATATATATATATATATATATATATATATGTATATATATATATATGATTTATTTTATGGCAATATATTTCAATATATGAATTATACAGGTGGGGGTAGCTGTAACGTCGGTTATAGTGTTTACAATGCAGTTGGAATGGCAACTGCACGCATATGAAACGACAGTAGTAGCCTGGCCTCGATAAAAAATCGTTTTAAAAACCACGTGTTTGATACCAATGGAGGTTGTCGATCACAAAGTAGTGATTTTAATATTTGTTGTTTAAATCAATTTTTTAAGAACATAATTTTCTTGTATTTAATGGCTGAGAGGGCAGTGGAAGCAAGAGGGATTGATCGTGGGGTAGCTTGAGTGCTGGTGGAAGGAGAATATGGAGTGTATGCTGTAAGCTGTGTAAGCTGTAGCGTGGGGAAAATTATTTATTATATTTTTTTAAAACGCAGAGTGGGAGTGAGGCCAGCGTGTAGGAAGGATTTGGACGGAGGGTACTTGTAAAAAATTTTAAACAAATGCTGCCACCAGCACTGATAAAAAAAAATCTACAATCTGGAATTGCAGTTCTGGAATTCTGTAATTCCTGGGTGATCACACAGATCCCGAAGAGCGATAGCTCTGATACCAATGGAGTCTAAAAGTTCTGGTAAACTTGATAAATATATATTATTATTGATGATAGATGAAAAGATGATTACAATGAGGGATCACCTAGGCTTTAAATATAGCCTCAAGGTGTCCCTTGGTGAAGAGGCATGATCTTTGATCATGTCCTTCCACATTAATAACCTAAGATAACTAAATCTAATTAATAACTAATAAAATATACATAACAGTTAGGTTATAGTGATGGTTAAGGTTAGGGTTAGGTTATAGTTAAGGTTAAGGTAACAATTAGGTCAAGGTTAAGGTTAAGGTTAAGGTTAAGGATAAGTTAAGGTTAAGGGTAAGACTAAAACTGTAACCTTAAGGTTAAGGGTAAAGTCAAGGTTAAGGTTAGGGTTAAGGTTAAGGTTAAGGTTAAGGGTTTGGTTAAGGTTAAAGGTAAGGTTAAGGTTAAGGTTAGGTTAAGGGTAAAGTTAAGGTTAAGGTTAAGGTTAAGGGTTTGGTCAAGGTTAGGGTTAGGTTGTAGTTAAGGTAAGGTTAAGTGTAAGGTTAAGGTTAAGGTGTTTATGGTTATGGTTAAGGTTAGGTTAAGGTTAAGGTTAGGTTAAGGGTAAAGTTAAGGTTATGATTAGGGTAAAGGTTAGGGTAAGGTTAGGGTTAGGTTAAGGTTAAGGTTAGGTAAAGGTTAAGGTTAAGGTTAAGATTAAGGTTAAGGTTAAGTTTTTGGTCAAGGTTAGGGTTAGGTTATAGTTAAGGTTAAGGTTAGGTTATGGTTAAGGTTAAGGTTAAGGTTAAGGTTAAGGTTAATGTTTGGTCAAGGTTAGGGTTATGTTATAGTTAAGGTCAAGGTTAGGTTAAGGTTAAGGTTACGAGTTTAGTCACGTTAAGGTTAAGGTTATGGTTATGGGAAGGTTAAGGTTAAGGTTAAGGTTATGTTAAGGTAAATTCAAGGTTAGGGTTAAGTTATAGTTAAGACTAAGGTTAGGTTAAGGGTAAGATAAGGTTAAGGTTAAGGTTAAGGTTAAGTTAAGGTCATGGTCAAGGTTAAGGTTAAGGGTAAACTTAAGGTCAAGGTTAGGGTTAGGTTATAGTTAAGGTTGAAGTTAGGTTAAGGGTAAAGTCAAGGTTAAGGATAGGTTAAGGTTAAGAATAAGGTTAAGGTTAAGGGTTTGGTTAAGGTTAGGTTAAGGTTAAGGGTTTGGTTAAGGTTAGGTTAGGGTTAAATTTAAGGTTATGGTAAGGGTAAGGTTAGGGTAAGGTTAAGGTTATGGTTAGGGTAAGGTTAGGGTTAAGGTTAATGTTAAGATTAAGGTTAAGGTTAAGGGTTTAGTAACCTTAACCTTAACCTTAACCTAACCTAACCTTAACCTTAACCTTACCCTTAAGGTTAAGGTTAAGGTTAAGTTAAGGGTAAATTCAAGGTTAAGGTTAAGGGTTTGGTTAGGGTTAAGGTTAGGTTATAGTTAACGTTAAGGGTTTGGTTAACTTTAGGGTTAGGTTATAATGAAGGTTGAGGTTAAGGTTAAGGTTACAGGTTGAATTTACCCTTAACTTACCCTTAAACTGACCTTAACCTTAACCTTAACCTTTATTCTAACCTTAACCTTTATTTTATCCTTATCTTAATCTTAACCTAACCCTAACCTTAACCTTTACCTTAACATTAACCTTAACCTTATATTTTACTTAACCTTAACCTAACTCTAACCTTAACCCTCACATTAACCTTAACCTTAACATTAACATGAAATTTTACCCTAACCTTACCCTTAACATTAACCTTGACCTTAACCTTAACCTGACTAAACCCTTAATATTACGGTAAAGTTAAAGTGAAAGTTAAGGTCAAGGTGAAGGTTAAGGTTAAGTTAGGTTAAGGTAAGGTTATAATTATGTTAAGGTTAAGGTTAAGGTTAAGTTAAGGTTAAGGCTAAGGTTAAGGTTAAGGTTAAGGTTAACTGTAAGTCAAGGTTAAGGTAAAGTTAAGGTTAAGTTTAGGTTAATGTTAAGGTTAGGTTAGGGGTAAAATCAAGGTTAATGTTAGGTTAAATTTAAGGTTAAGGTTAAGGGTTTGGTTAAGGTTAGTGTTAGGATTTATTTAAAGTTAAGGTTAGGATAAGGTTAAGGTTAAGTGGGTAATGTTAAGGTTAACGTTAAGGTTAAGGGTAAAGGTTCAAGTTAAGGTTAAGGGTAAGGGTAAGGTTAAGGTTAAGGATAAGGTAAAGGTTAGGGTGAAGGTTAAGGGTAAGGTTAAGGTTAACGTTAAGGTGAAGGTCAAGGTTAAGGGTAATTTTATTGTTAGTTAAAGGTTAAGGTTAAGGTTAGGTTAAGGTTACAAGTTTAGTTAGGTTAAGGTTAAGGTTACGGGTTTAATCAATTTGAGGTTAACGTTAATGGTTTGGTCAAGGTTAGGGTTATGGTTAACGTTAAGGTTAATTTTAAGGTAAGGTTAAGGTTACGGGTTTAGTCAGGTTAAGGTTAAGGTTAAGGTTAGGGTAAGGTTAAGGTTAAGGTTAGGTTATAGTGAAAGTTAAGGTTAGGGTTAGGTTTTAGTTAAGGTTAAGGTTAAGGTGAAGCATAAGTTAATGTTAGGGGTAAGATAAGGTTAAGGTAAAGGTTAAGGTTAATGTTAAGGTTAGGTTTGGGTTATAGTTAAGGTCAAGGTTAAGGTAAGGTTAAGGTGAAGGTTAAGGTTAAGGATAAGGTTAATGTTAAGGTCAAGGTCAAGGTTAAGGTTAAGTTAGGTTAAGGTTACTGGTTTATTCAGGTTAAGGTTAAGGGTTTGGTCAAGGTTATGGTTAGGTTATAGTTAAGGTTAAGTTTAAGTAAAGATTAAGCTTAAGGTTAAGGTTACAGGTCTTAACCTTAACCTTCACTATAACCTAACCTTAACCTTGACCTTAACTATAACCTAACCCTAACCTTGACCAAACCCTTATCATTAACCTTAAATTTAAACTAACCTTAACCTTAACTAAACCCTTAACCTTAACCTTAACATAACCTTAACGTAACCTTAACCTTAACCTAACCTTAACCTTAACTTAACCTTAACCTTAACCTTACCCTTAACCTTAAACTTAACCTTGACCTTAACTATAACCTAACCCTAACCTTAACCAAACCGTTAACCTTAACCTGAACCTTAACCATAGCCTTAACCTTAACTTTCCCATCACCATAACATTAACCTTAAACTTCACCTTACCCTTAACCTGAACCTTAACCTTACCCCCTTAAACGTAACCTTAACCTTAACCTGACTAAACCCATAACTTTAACCTTAAACTTAACCTAACCTTAACCTTAACTTTACACTTAACCTAACCTTAACTATAACCATAACCTTAACCTTAAACTTACCCTTACATAACCTTAACCTTAACCTTTACCTAACCTTCACCTTAACCTAAACCTAACCTTACCTTAACCTTAACTCTAACCGTAACCTTAAGTTTTCCCTTAACCTAACCTTAACCTTAACCTAACCTTAACTTTAACTTAACCTTCACCTGACCTTAAACTTAACTATAACCTTACCCTTAACCTAAACCTAACCTTAACCTTAACCTTGAACTGGACCTTAACCTTAAACTTAACATTACCCTTAACCTTCACCTTAAGCTTCACATTAAGCTTAACCTTAAGCTAACTAAATCTGTAACCCTTAACCTTAACCTTAACCTAACCATAACCTTAACCTTAACCTAATCCTAACGTTGACCAAACCCTTCACCTTGACTTTAACCTTAACCGTAACCTTACCCTTAACCTGACTAAACCCGTAACCTTAAACTTAACCTAACCTTGACCTTAACTATAACCTAACCCTAACCTTGATCAAACTCTTAACATTAACCCATAAACTTAACCTTATCTTTAAGGTTACGGTTAAGGTTAAGGTTATTGTTAAGGTTAAGATCAAGGTCAAGGTTAATGTTATAGTTAAGGTTAAGGTTAGGTTAAAGGTTCAAGTTAATGTTAAGGTTAAGGGTAAGGTTAAGGTTAAGGTTAAGGTTACGTTAAGGGTAAAGTTAAGGTTAAAGTTAATGTTAAGGTTAAGGTTAGGTTAAGAGTAAATTCAAGGTTAAGGTTAGGTGAAGGTTCAAGTTACAGGTTTAGTCAGGTTAAGGTTAGGTTAAGGTTAAGTTTAAAGTTAAGGTTAAGAGAAGGTTTGGTTAACCTTAAACTTACCCTTAACCTTATCTTAACATTACCCTAACCTTAACCCTAACCTTACCCTTAACCTTAACTATAACCTAACCCATAACCTTAACCTAACCTTAACCTTAACCTTACCTTAACCTTAACCTTACCCTTATCCTTCACTTTAACCTTCACCTTCACCTTAATCTTAACCTGACCAAACCTTAACCTTAACCTTAACTTTACCCTTAATGTAACCTTAACCTTAACCTTAACTATAACCTGAACCTAACCTTAACCATAACCTTATCTTTACTCTTAACCTTAACCTTAACCTTAAACATAACCTAATCTTAACCATAGCCTAACCATAACCTAAAATTAACCATAACCTAATCTTAACCATTGTATAAATTTGATGAATAATGATTAATTATCCACCGAGACTATCTTGATCATATACAATTCGAATTTATATGCAACACATAATCTCTTCCACTCAGATCATCAAACACGCGGAAATAAAATCAAGCGATAACACATCAAATCATCATACACATTAACACAGTATGTATGGGGAAAGCTTTTAGCTCAAAACCCCGTAGCTATTGCGTATATTATAATGGAGAAATCATGTAACAAACTTAGTACAATACTCCTCACAAGTACTCAGTACTTTCTCATAAAGTTACACACAAACTAGCTCAGTTTTGAACAGGTTACTGGTTCAAAACTCACCGCCAATTGCCTTGCCTCTATTGCGCAATCCAGGCCTGTCTATATAGAGATCCAAGGTTCGAATCTCCTTGGCTTGAAAACGCAATCATCATGGGCAATTCCTCCAAGTGTGGTGCAAATCTCATGCACAACTGATGTCGCCACTGATAGCTAACTCCACCCTTTCATCTACCTCTTTCACTGGTCTCCACTGAACTGATCATGCACTGTAGTGAACTGACGTGTTCTTGAGTTGAATAATGAGTTACTAATTAATGAATTAAATAATATTTAATTCACTCCACTCATAACTAATTGATTAGCTAGTTAAACTAATCTCAACCAGTTCAACTAAGTTAAACTGAACACAACTCCACTAGCTGTCTCATTAACTCCACCAAACGTTTGCCACTGAAGTCCTAACTGAAGTCTGTTATGAATATTTTATTAATTATTAGTTAGATATAGTTATATTAGGTTTTATTAACTGAAAGGGCATGATCAAAGATCATGCCTCTTCGCCAAGGGACACCTTGAGGCTGTATTTAAAGCCTAGGTAATCCCTCATTGTAATCATCTCATATTTTCATCATTAATAATATATATTTATCAAGTTTACCAGATTTTTTATAATCCATTGGTATCAGAGCCATCGCTCTTCAGATCTATGTGATCACCCAGGAATTGCAGATTTTTTAAATCAGATTTTTTCAAGATCGTGTACTGAAGAAAACTGAGGAAGAGAAATTTAAAGGTTAATCTATTTTGGTGATCTGTGTCAAGGATTAGAAATTTGGATCTTTTGGAACAGAACCTAACCGCAGGAAAGAACAGTCATTCATCCACTGCCTTTATATTTACGCCCTCCCCCTCACATATTTAAAGGAGTTATTTAAATTCCTACACTACATCTGCAGCTGATCTGCCTCAAATTTTACCTCCGACCCCTGAATGTTCTGGTCCTTATTGTGATTATTCTCGCTACAGTCACGAGATTCTGTTGTTCTGATAATTTGCTGTAATGTTGAATTATGCTTTCAACGTATGGGCTGGTAATCTCATAAAACTGTTTATGACTCAAAACTTTTATCTCTGCATCAGAAACGACGGACAGTTCTTTTACCTTCCATGCCCTTGGGTTTTCTATGCTCTTGATATCTGTCTTTCACTCGATCCATTACTGCAACAAGTAATAGAAAGAATAGCCTTATCAATCTTGAACTCCTTTGCTACCTATTGTGGCCCTTCTTACCATCTTTTGAGCTCTGCTCACGTTTTTAGATTTCCAGCGCAGAATTTTTACATACCTTTAAAAAAATATATAAAAAAATAGTAAAAGAAACCTTGGCCTCCGCTGAAACAAGCGTACATAAAATGGTCGGAGTATAATTACCGCACAAGAAGGGGAACATAATAATTTGTTTCGATACCTTCGATACATTTTGGAAGGCCATTCTTGCAGGGACTGTGCCGAGAATCACGAGATAGTGATCAAATTCGCGAGACCACGTTCATATTTCACATATCGCGAAAGGTTAGCTACAGCCGCAGCAAATAAAAAACATTGGGTAATACGGGAAACAGTGTGTCGTTTCAACTCAGCCATCATTTTCTGCATCGTCTTTTAATTTCGAACGGGCACATTTTAGAAAAATAAATAACGATTTACACTCGTGTAGAAGGGTCTCGTTTTTTTAAAGCAGACGGATATATTTTGGTGACCGGTTTCTTTTTATTAACGCAGCATATAAAAAATATTGCAGAAGACCACACATCCTCAAGAGTCACAATCTGATCCCGTTCAATAAAGAATCGTGCTCCTGGTGTTGGATTAAATGTCTGTGGTCGTCTAGGCAGATCAAAAGCATGCGGCGGCCTCAATATCTCGGATGGTAATCAATCTGCTTAAATCTCACAAGCGGCTGAGAGCGAACGGCATATTTAAAAAAAAAACACGATTTTTTTTAAATTATATAAAATATATATTATATAGTTAAATTGATAATTATATATATGTATATATATTATAATTATATAATTCATTTATATATATAATTTTCATTTAATAATTATATATATAACAATTATATAATTAAATTATATATATTATATAATTTTTAATTAAAAATTATATATATATATAATAATTATATAGTTTAAAAAAAAAAAATTTAATTAATTAAATATTAATTAATTAATTTTAAAGAAAGAGGAAAATTTCGCAGAAAAATATCAATATGTCTTTATCAATGATGACGATTGATCAGATAAAAAGACAAATATGGCTAAAACAAATGGAGACTAAGGACAAAGAGAACAAAATATTGCAGAAATTTAATGCGATCATGAACAATATGACATAACTCTACAGTAAGCTAAATGATAAAATAGATAAGTTAAGTCAGACACAATCCCCAATATCCCCTAACATGGAACAAAATCACCAAAACAATTCCGCAGATTTAGGGAACTCAGAAGAGCATCAGGAAAAAACTGATTTCCCACATCACCATGAAGATACAGATGTTTATAAACAACAAAATGTTCCATCCCCAGAATTGAACGAAACATGTGAAGCGACAAACACATCCGAAGCCACTGATATAACGGCAGAAGCTGTTGAGGCCTTCGGTGATGAAGCACATATGGTGGTTAAGAATGCAGCGTTTGATGATGAGAAGAAGTTGCATCAAACGATAATTGTTGGTAACTTACCCCTAAGTCTAAAAAGGAATCACAAAAAATCACCAGAAGAACAAGGGATAGTTGGGAAACATGAAAAAGTATTCCAAGATCTGCCCGTAAAAGTGTCTTCCAATAGGAAAATCAAACGTCCAATAGAAGTCAAGCCAGTATCCAACTCTGTCGATATCAGATCTTTTCACTATCCACATCAAAAATAGATGGAGCTCGAGAAGAGGCTTCACGATATTCTTAAAATGTGGGACGCAAGAGTTCATCGCTTGAGAAAACCAGACGTTCGTCAACGTTGTCCATCACTACGTATGATTTGAGGACAAAGCATCTTAAGAGAGGGGCAATGTTATGAATATTTTATTAATTATTAGTTAGATATAGTTATATTAGGTTTTATTAACTGAAAGGGCATGATCAAAGATCATGCCTCTTCACCAAGGGACACCTTGAGGCTATATTTAAAGCCTAGGCGATCCTTCATTGTAATCATCTCATCTTTTCATCATTAATAATATATATTTATCAAGCTAATGCATTTTTATACTCCAGTCAACTATGTATTGATGCCATCAAACTCTTTGGGAATAAAAAGTAGTTGTAATTTCTTCCGCTGCATGTAATGAGCCACTTCAAGGCTCGAACTGAAGTGCTCCAAGAGAGTAAACTGAAGTTTATAGTCCAAATATTATTAAGGGTAAATAATATTTGACTTCCCTATTTTAAGGAGAGGCAGTCTAAAAATAGACTTCGACCTATAGGTCCAAAAAATAGAGTCCCATCTATTTTTACCAACATGACACATACTCCAAGAATCTCATACTGGAATCCCCGGACCATGCTCCATATGTCTAAAAATAGACATAGTCTAAAAATAGATTTTGCGCCAGAATTTGCCTGCGGGCCCACTTGGTGAAGGCGACTTCATTTCACCAAGCTCCATCATCTTGTTGCATTTTCAACACTCCCTCTCAGCAAGATATGGATTATCTGCAACCCCTATCCTGCCTCTGTGGAATTCGAACTTGCTCCTGGTGAGCGCCTTCGTCAGGATGTCGGCATCCTCATCCTCCGTGGGAACATATGAAAGCATCATGATTCTCCGCTGAACACAATCTCTGATATGATGGTACCTGATGTCGATGTGTTTGGACCTATCATGAAATACTGGATTAGCCGAGAGTTTAATGCAACTCTAGTTATCACAGTAGATCACTGTAGGCTCCAAATGCAACCTGAACAAACCTGCGAGGATCTTCCTCATCCAAATAGCCTCGCATGCAGCCAAGCTAGCTGCCATGTACTCGGCCTCTGCTGAACTGAGTGCCACGGATCTCTGCTTCCTGTTGTACCAGGAAACTGCTGTCGACCCAATGCTGAAAACTCCTCCAAAATTGCTCTTCCGGTCCGTTGGACTCCCTGCCCAATCTGCATCAGTGAAGCCAGAAAGCTTCGCTCCATCCTCCTGTCTATACCATAGACCATATCCCGATGTGCCTCTAATATAGCACAATACATGCTTTCCTGCCTTCCAAAAGAGCTTGGTAGGCTTAACCATAGCTTGCGAAAGCTGGTTAACAGCATAGCATATATCGGGTCGTGTATTGACCAGATACATAAGCGACCCCACCAACTGTCGATAGACAGTGGCATCCACTACCTCCGCTGAAGTAGCATCCTCCTTCCTCCAACTACCAGGAAGAGGAGTGTCAACAGGCTTGCAGCCTTGCATGTTGAACCTCTCCAGAATCTCCCGGGCATACTTGCCCTGAGAAACAAACAGTCCTCCGCTGCGCTGCCAAATCTCCAATCCCAGGAAATAATGAAGGATTCCCAATTCCTTCATCTCAAACTCTTGTGCAAGATCCTCCTTGCATGAAAGTATCAACTGCTCATCGCCAGTCAAAATCAGATCATCTACATAGAATACGATGATCAACAGCTTCCCCTCCACCACAATCTGGTACAGGTTAGGATCCGCCTCACTCTTGGAGAATCCAAGCCCGGTGAAGTAGCTGTCTATTTGAGTGTACCAAGCACGAGGTGCTTGCTTCAGCCTGTACAGTGCTCTCTTGAGTCGGCACACATGCGACTCATTGCTGAAGATCTCGAAACCTTTAGGCTGCTCTATGTACATCTCCTCCTCAATGACTCCGTTGAGGAACACAGTCTTCGCATCCATCTGATGAATGTGCCACCCCATCTGCACTGAGAGAGCAAGGATCGTCCATATGGAAGAGTACCTTGCGACAGGTGCAAAGGTCTCCTCATAGTCAATCCCCTTGATTTGTGAAAAGTCACAGGCGACAAATCTCGCCTTGTACTTCTCCACACTCCCGTCAGCCGCCTGCTTCACTTTGTAGATCTATCGCGAACCCACCACTAATTTCCCCTCCGGTCTTGGGAAAATATCCCATGCACTGTTCCTGACGATCGAATCATATTCTTCGATCATGGCATCAACCCATGCGGGTTCCTCCACAGCTTCCTCAAAAGAGGATGGCTCCGTCACAACACATTGACTCACAAGAGCCATGTATCCAGTGTACCGATCCGGTGACTGTCTCTGTCTGCGCTGTGCTGTAGGTGGTCCTACAACCTTCTCTGCATCTCGAGCCAGTCGCTCAGCTTCTGTAGTGCGCATGCACCCTCTGATGGTTGGCGCTGCATGGGTGGTTTCTTCCACCTCCTAAACCTCCTCTTGTGGCTGATCCACATCCGGAAGCTCCTCCTTAGGAACTAACAACTCCTCATCTGCATGCAAGTGTAGCTCCCTCTCAAGCGAACACTGCATGGATTTCTCCTCCTGAAATTTTATATCCCGTCGCACAACAGTCTTTCAACTGTCTGAAAAATACACCCGGTAGTTGTGAGGTGTCTTAGTGTACCCCACAAATATTCCAACCTCAGCAGTTAGATCCAGCTTCCTTCTTGCATCCTTCGTCACATGCATGTAGACAGGAGAACCAAAAATCGGCAAATGGGAAATATCAGGCCTCTTGCCAGAATAAGCCTCCTCCAGTGTACTCATGCCAAGAACCTTGTGAGGACAACGGTTCTGCACATACACTGTTGTATTGCATGCCTCAGCCCACAAGTGAAGGTAGGTCTCCCCGATCATGCAATATCGTCAGCAAGACCCACGACTGCTCTATTCTTCTTCTCACTACCCCACCCCATTCTACTGTATAAATTAAAGAGATCTTCAATCCCTTCACAGTCGTGAACTCCTTGAATTCAGCCGAGATGAATTCACCACCGTTATCACTCCTTAGAGCAATCACCTTCTTCCTCGACTCCTTCTCGACCAGTGCTTCAATTTTATAGACGAAGGATGAAACAATGGTACGTGGCAAGTTGTACAAGTTCGCTCTACTGAACCAGTCCATAATTAGGTCATTGTGGGAGATTGGACACAACTTTGTCTTGGAGAATCCAAATCAGGTCAGACCTATGGAATTTGAAAGATACTTCAGAGGGCTACGTTGGTACTAAAAATCAAATATTGAAGTGCTTCAATCATAAATATAATCCAATTTCAATATCAAGCTCCTCAAAAGCAAGAAAAATGTGTGTATTTTTTTTTGAATTGCATAAGTCTTGTTAGAAGAATCAATTTGAATTGATTCCAAGGGAATATTGTGGAATAGATATCAGTATTGGGTTCTAAAAGATGCCCCATAAAAATAATTCAACACCCGTTAAGCCTTCAGAAGGCTCTACTATGACTCATGAAGATGAAGAATTGCAACATGATCTATCAAAATTACAAGAGCAAGTGCAACAAATTTCACTCTCGCAAAGAGCAACAAAAAATGAAATGGAAGTTTTGAAGAAAGGCGTGGAAGCTAAGATGGATGGCGTGCAAGCTAAGATGGATTGCATGGAAGCTAAGATGGATGGCATGGAAGCTGACATGGAAGCTAAGATGGAAAACATGAATAATGATCTAAAAATAGACATCGAAGTTTTGACAAAGTTGATACAAGAGATGTTTCCTAATGGTGAAAAGATAGTAGAAGAACCTCATGATGAGAACAAAATCAATGTTAATCGTGATTTGATAAACTCTAATGTTGGCGGGAAGAACCACCATATTCCAAAAATGGATATGAGGAAGTTTGATGGAAAGGATACTGTAACATGGATACTACAGATGGAGCAATATTTTGATCTACATAACGTGAAAAACACACAAAAGGTACGCATTGCAACTTTACATTTAGAGCAAAATACATTTGTATGGTATCAATGGCCTTGCTCTTGTAAAAAAATTTTCACTTGGTAAATTTTTACGGAAGAAATGATAGCACATTATGAGGATACAAAGAGCAACACCTTCTTTAGCCAATTGATAAATCTCAAGCAAAAGGGTTTAGTGGGGAAGCACATTGAGGAATTCGAAAATTTGAATATAAGGGTAACTGATATTCCAGAGGAACACATGATCGATCTCTTCATAGACACTTTAAAGGATAATATCCAACATGAAGTTCACGTTTTGGAACCAGATTCATTCGAGAAGGCATTCAGGTTGGTAAGAAAAGTTGAATGTAAAATAATGGTGACAAGGAAGCCTACCAGTCAATTCTATAAAGAAGGAAGTGTTGCTACACCTAGATTTCCATAACCTACAAGGTTGACACCACAACAATTGGAAGAAAAAAGAGTGAAAGGGATTTGCTACAGTTGTGATAGAAAATACACTAAAGGTCATAAGTGTGCTGAGAATAAATTATTTTACACAGATTGTGAGGAGGAAGAAGAAAATGAACAAGAAGAGGATATACACCAGGAACCAGCCCTAGAAGAGGAATAAATGAATCTGACCATATCGTGTAATGCACTGGCAGGAATTACCACTCCTCAAACTCTCAAGATAGAAGGAAAATTCAAGAAGAAAAAGGTAATAGTGTTGATTGATTCAGGTAGCACCCATAATTTTATTCATTGTAAGGTAGCCAAGGAATTAAATTGTTTCCTATACCCAGCACCAGAATCTCAAGTGATGGTTGCAAATGGAGGAACTATAAATTGCTCTAGAAAATGCCATAATATCAAACTAACCATGGGGGAATATGTGTTGACTAGTCCAATGCTTTCCATTCCTATGGGAGGTGCTGATGTTGTACTAGGAGTACAATGGTTACAATCTTTGGGGACGGTAGCTTTTAATTTTCAAGAACTTTTCTTGAAATTTTTTTCAGAAGGAAAGGAAGTCGAATTACGGGGTATTGCGGGGAAGCTAGGAAAGATAATAAGCTCTAATTCATGACAAAGCTTCTAAAGAAAGAACAACGAGGCGTAATTGCACAATCATGCTCACTAGAAGTTCCAACATCAAAATCATCTATTTCTGCAGATCTCCAACAAGTCTTGGACAATCATTCCAAGGTGTTTGAAACTCCCAAAGGACTCCCACCTATTCGTGATCATGATCATGCTATTCATTTGATTCCAGGAAGTGTTCATCCAAACATCAGGCCTTATAGATATCCTTACTTCCAAAAGAGCGAAATTGAACGTATGATTGCAGAAATGTTAGAGGCGGGTATAATTCAACCTAGTCAAAGTTCTTTCTCTGGTCCTGTAGTATTGGTACACAAGAAGGATGGATCATGGCGAATGTGTCCGGATTATAGGGAGCTCAATAAGCTCACCATTAAAGACAAATTTCCCATTCCTGTGATTGATGAATTACATGGAGCAATTTATTTTACCAAGTTGGATCTTCATTCAGGATATCATCAAATTAGAATGAAGACTGAAGATATTCCAAAAACAACATTTCGAACTCATGAGGGTCATTATGAATTTTTGGTCATGCCTTTTGGCTTTACCAATGCACCTTCTACATTTCAAGGGTTGATGAATTCCATTTTCAAACCCTTCCTTAGAAAATTTGTGCTAGTATTTTTTGATGATATACTAATCTACAACAGGTCTTTGAAGGATCATGTTGAACATGTTGACAGGGTGCTCAAACTATTGCAGGAGAAACAATTATATGCAAAAACATCCAAATGTTTCTTTGGAGTACAAGAGGTGGAATATCTGGGTCATATTATATCTCACGAGGGTGTTAAAGTAAACCCTAACAAAATTAAAGCCATTAAGGAATGGAAAGTCCCCAAGACAATAAAGCAGTTGCGAGGATTTCTCGGGTTAACAGGCTATTATCGCAAGTTTGTTAAGAATTATGGGAGAATAGCAGCACCTCTAACAACATTATTGAAGAAAGATGCATTTTCATGGACTCCTCAAGCAACTAAGGCCTTTGAACGTCTTAAAGAGGCAATGTGCCTAGCACCGGTCTTAGCTACACCAGACTTCACAAAAACCTTTATTGTGGAATGTGATGCCTCAGGAAATGGAATTGGTGCAATTTTAATGCAGGAAGGAAGACCCATTGTTTTTGAAAGTCGTCCAATCAAAGGAAAGTATTTACAGAAACCTATTTATGAGAAGGAAATGTTAGCAATACTACATGCACTAAAGAAATGGCGAACTTACCTAATGGGAAGACACTTCAAGGTAAAAAATTATCATGATAGTCTTAAACACTTTTTGGAACAAAGACTATCTTCAGAAGAGCAACAAAAATGGGTCACAAAGATGTTGGGTTATGACTTTGAAATAATCTACAAAAAAGGAAAGCTTAATGTTGTTGCAAATGCACTTTCAAGAAAGAATGAAGAGGTGGAAGCATTGCTTTGTGCCATTTCTATTATCCAACCAGATTGGATAACCGAAGCAAGAGATGAATGGAAGAAGGAAAAAGATGTATGGACACTCATTCAAAAGTTGCAGCAAGATCCTAGTACATCTGATACATTTAGTTGAAAAAATGATTCCTTATGGTACAAAGATCGCTTATATCTTTGTAAGAATTCCCAACTAAAACAAAAGATTCTTCTGGAATTGCACACTTCTCCTTTTGGAGGACACTCAGGATTTTTAAAAACTTACCACAGGGTGAAGAAAGAATTTTTTTGGGATGGCCTTAAATCTGATATTCAAAAGTTTGTGGCGGAATGTTTGGTTTGCCAGAAAAATAAAGTGGAGACAATTAAGACCCCGGGACTTCTACAACCTTTATCCATTCCAAGTCAACGTTGGGAGGAGATTTCAATGGATTTTATCACAGGTTTACCTAAGTCCGAAGAAAAGAATGTCATCATGGTGGTAGTTGATAGACTTACCAAGTATGCACACTTTTGTGCATTATCTCATCCATTTAAAGCAAGTACAGTTGCTACTACATTTATGGAAAGAATTCAAAAGCTACATGGAAGCCCAAGGGTTATTGTGAGCGACAGAGATCCCATTTTTATTGGAAATTTTTGGACGGAGTTATTTTCTTGTGTGGGTACTCAATTAGCTCATAGCTCATCTTATCATCCTCAATTTGATGGTCAAACTGAGATAGTAAATAAATGTTTGGAAGGATATCTTCGTTGTTTTGTATCTGATAAACAAACACAATGGGTCAAGTGATTACCTCTCGCTAAATGGTGGTATAACACTTCCTTCCATACTGCAGCAAAAATGACCCCATTTATGGCAATTTATGGATATCATCCACCATCCATCACATCATCTTTAAGGGAAAATTCGAAGGTTCAAGCAGTGGAAGATCACATCGAGCATCAGCAAGAAGTTCTCCAACTCTTAAAGGATAACCTGAATTTGGCACAAAATCGAATGAAACAACAGGCAGATCAACATCGTAGCGACAGAAGTTTTGATGTAGGAGATTGGGTATTTTTACGGCTACAACCATACAAACAAATGTCCCTCAAGCAAGCAAAGAAGGATAATAAATTATCGCCAAAGTACTATGGTCCTTACAAGGTGTTGTAAAATATTGGTACTATGGCATACAAATTGGAGCTTCCTGCTTCTTCGCGAGTACATCCAGTTTTCCATGTTTCATGCTTAAAGAAGGTTATAGGTGAAAATCTTCCACTTCAAACAGTATTGCCAGAACTTGATGGGGAAGGGAAAATCATATTGGAACCTGAAGCAGTCATGGAAAAAAGAACTCGACAACTACGGAATCGATCAATTTCAGAGTATCTCATCAAGTGGAAGAACTTACCTACTCAAGATTCTACATGGGAGGATGAGAATTTTATACAGAAGCACCCAGAGCTACTCAAGCATTGAGGACAACACTTTTTTGAAGGAGAGGGGCATGTTAGGTCCCTATATTACTAGTATAGTCCCTTATTGTTGTTAGTGTAACCCCCTTATTGTTATTATTGTACCCTTGTAACCCCCATTTTGTTATTATTGTGCCCTTAAATTATTATTCTTAGGTCGGCTAGGATTACATTGTGGCCCACTAGGATTACATTATGGTCCCATGGACTCCTATATATGGAAAGGAGGTTTTGTAAATTGTATCATCCAAGAATTTTTCATTTATGTAATGTATTGGAGGTTGCCCCCTCGAAGTGGTTTATTTATATGGCGTTGATATCTCTTTTCTTCTATTTTTGGAGTTGGTTACACAACAACCTTAACCTTGACTTTACCCTTAGCCTAACCTTAACCTTAACTTTACCCTTAACCTAATCTTAACCTTAAGCTAACCTTAACCTTAACCTAACCGTAACCTTAGCCTTACCTTAACCTAACTTAACCTTAACCTCAACCTTGACCTTAACCTTAACCTTACCCTATTCTTGCCCTTAACCTTCAACCTAACCTAGAATTTAACCTTAACCTTCCCCTAACCTTAACCTTAACCTTACCCTTAACCTTCACCCTTAACCTCAACCTAACCCTAACCTTGACCAAACCCTTAACTTTAACCTGACTAAACCCTTAAGGTTAGGGTGAACTTAAGGTTAAGGTTAAGGTCAAGGTCAAGGTCAAGGTTAAGGTTAAGGTCAAGGTCAAGTTCAAGGTTAAGGTTAAGTTAGGTTAAGGTAAGATTAAGGTTACAGTTAAGGTTAAGGTTAAGGTTAAGTTAAGGGTAAAGTCAAGGTTAGGGTTAAGCATTTGGTTAAGGTTAAGGATAGATTATAGTTAAGGTTAAGGGTTTGCCAAGGTTAGGGTTAGGTTATAGTGAAGGTTAAGGTTAAGGTTAAAGTTACGGGTTGACTTTACCCTTAACTTAACGTTAACCCAACCTTAACCTTAACCTTAACCTTAACCTTTACCCTAACCTTAACCTTAACCTTATCCTTATCTTAACCTTAACCTAACTATAACCTTAACCTTAACCTTAACATTAACCTTAACCTGACCTTAACCTTAACCTTATTTTTATCTTAACCTTAACCTAACCCTAACCTTAAACCTTAACCTTAACATGAAATTTTACCCTATCCTTAACCTTAACCTTAAAATGAACTTTTACCCTAACCTTACCCTTAACCTTAACCTTCACTATAACCAAACCTTAACCCTGACCTTAACCTTAACCTTAGCTTGACTAAACCCTTAAGGTTAGGGTAAAGTTAAAGTTAAGATTAAGGTCAAGGTGAAGGTTAAGGTTAAGTTAGGTTAAGGTAAGGTTATAGTTAGGTTAAGGTTAGTTAAGGTTAACATTTGTCAATGCTGGTTAGGTTAAGGTAAGTCATGGTTAAGCACAGTTAAGGTTAAGGTTAGGTTAAGGGTAAGCCATGCCAAGCTTAAGGTTACAGCTTGGTTAAGATTAGGTTAGGTTCAAGTTAAGGTTAAGGTTAGATAACGTTAAGGTTAAGGTGTATGCTGCTGGTACTATACAGCTAGGTTCTACATAAGTAAAAGGTTAAGGTTATTAGGTTTGGAGGTTGTTGTTAAGATGTAGTTAGTAAGTGTTGCCAAGGCAGTTGTCAAGGTTAAGTTTGCTAGGTTAAGGGTGAAGTCAGTTAGCTAAGGGTTAAGGTTAATTTCATAGGCTATTAAGGTTACGGGTTTTATGAGGCTAAGGTTAAGGTTAAGGTTGCTGTGTTTAACTGCAAGGTTAAGGTTAATGGTTTGGTCAAGGTTAGGGTTATGGTTATGGTTAAGGTTAAGGTTA
>JAXQQM020066866.1:0-68832 GCA_034641835.2 Pinus albicaulis | reverse complement strand
TTTCCATTGTCTTGCTATGGGCATCCGACATTATGAACTTGCTTTCAGCATGTAAATCACAGATTCTTGAGGTTGGCAGGAACTCTTATTGCAGAGCTAACAGACAGGTAAATATGGGGTTTGTTTGAGCATTATGCTATAGAAAAAGTTTTCTGCTATGTTTCACATGATGCTACTTCCATGCTAATGTTTCGATGATTTACTTTCAGCATGTAAATCACAGATTCTTGGGGCTGGCAGGAACTCTTATTGCAGAGCTAACACACAGGTAAATATGGGGTTTGTTTGAGCATTATGCTATAGAAAAAGTTTTCTGCTATGTTTCACATGATGCTACTTCCATGCTAATGTTTCGATGATTTACTTTCAGCATGTAAATCATAGATTCTTGAGGCTGGCAGGAACTCTTATTGCAGAGCTAACACATAGGTAAATATGGGGTTTGTTTGAGCATTATGCTATAGAAAAAGTTTTCTGCTATGTTTCACATGATATGTGTTTCCTTCTTGAAAATGGTTAGGCCAACCATTGTCTACCCTTTTTCTCTACTTCGTCTGATCAATTGAACTATATTTAACTGTTTATTAGGCTAATACATAGACTCCATCACTAGATATCCACATGTCAGGGGTTATGTTTTTCCATTGTCTTGCTATGGGCATCCGACATTATGAACTTACTTTCAGCATGTAAATCACAGATTCTTGAGGCTGGCAGGAACTCTTATTGCAGAGCTAACACACAGGTAAATATGGGGTTTGTTTGAGCATTGTGCTATAGAAAAAGTTTTCTGCTATGTTTCACATGATGCTACTTCCATGCTAATGTTTCGAGCCTTGTCTGAAACTTCATAGTTTTCAAAGAAGAGGATTCAATTCTGCAAGAAGTTTAACATTGAACCCCATGCACCAGAGTGGTACTTTATTTAGAATATAGACTATCTCAACAACAAACTACAACCTTCATTTATTACAAAAACAAACAACAATGAAGGTTTGTTTGGACTAAATTGAATTTGTTGCTTTAAAAAATATATAAAACCACTCTTTATCTTTGATTTACAGAGAGAGTATAAATAATTCAAGGTTTGTATTAATGCTTTGGTAGCTATAGCAAAAAATATTCCAAATGAAGGATTGAAAACACAAAATGGAACTCCTTGCCCTGGAAACAGACCATCCAGGAATGATTCAGGTTTGTACTTTCCTGTTTTCCCCAACAAACTTTCATTGAGAGAATTTTTACATTAAAAAAAAAATTAATACGTAGTTTTGAAAACAGGAAAGACATGGCAATACATACGCAGTTCCCTCAGAGATTTGATGGTATTGATCCACATGAATAAAGACATGGCAATACATTCACAAGTAAGCTAAAATTTCTATTACACTAGTTTATCTTTTAGCTAACCAATTTTTGTTCGTTTACTGATCGAGTGGATCAAAATTTTTAGAAATTCATACCCGACGCAGCAGTCGATGAGCGCGGATGGCGGGAGCACCAGGGCGGACGGTGGGAGCACCAGGGCGGCCGGCAGCAGCAACAGAGCGACAACACTCACAAACAACGAAAGGCGCGCGAAATGAAAACAGTAAACCATAAACTTTCGCGGGATATTTATTTATAGAAATTAGTTTGGCCAAACTCACAGTTCGACCGAACTTTTTTAGAAGTCCGGCCGAACTGTTGCTGCCGGTTTTCCAATCTCCGGCAAAAATTCTGTTTGCCCGCGCCGTCAGTGTGCCGTCAATCTAAACGAAAACACGAGTTCGGCCGAACTCTATAAGAAATTTCGGCCGAACTATTAGAGAGTTCGGCCGAACTTTATATAATGTTCGGCCGAACTATTGTTGAAAAAAAATTTCGCACCCCGATTCTCACAAAAGTGTAACCCAGCTTCACGTTTCCACCTCTTTGACAAGGTCATTTTTTCGCGGAACTACTAGGTGTTTCCGCAACGAATACCGTTAATTTTGTACTAAATTTGTCATGACTCGTATAAATTTTGTCGTATGGCTAGATTTAGGATTTATGGTCACTTCCAACTTTGATGTGGCTTGGGCTTATTTCTAACATCCTAAGACAAAATTTAAAACCTAATTTCATCATAAAATTTATCATTTCATGATGCCTTGCAACCTAATCAATTTTAAAGCAAAAATTTGACACATTTCAAGTTGAAATTATGAGAATTTTTGAGTGATAACAGTGGCTCCACTTGGGATGGTATTCCCCTGTGGTACACTAAGAACCAGTAGCTCCAGTGCTGCTATCCATATTTTAGAATAAAACTCTGAAATTTTTCCAAGCTTCTGCTCAAGATTTAATGGCTTCACCTCGGGCTCAAGCTTAATGATTTCTACAAGAAGCACCCAAACTTCACCTACTAAAAAAAAAAATTCTCAGTTAACCTTGAGCTTATTCACATACTCCTACCTACCCTAGCAGCTGCAATATCCATTTTAACTCAAACAATATGAAATTTCCAATGAAGCCAATAATTTGTCTTATCTGATATTTGAGGTTCTTGACTGCACTCGAACCCAAAATAACCATGATATTGAGATGACCAATGCCACCGAAAATGTATCTGATCTTCATAATAAGAATGAAACTAAAACACTGGAGAGTAAAACTCTTCCATGTATTCAGCTGTAGGGTCAAAGAAGACATGATATTTTTTATGATACTCACAACATTTTGTAACTTTGGACAACTCATATATACTTTGTTCAGCCACACAAGATTTCATCTTTATGATCATTATTTGATCATTAATATTCTCATTATTTGATCATTAGTATTCTTGCTCATTAATATGATCATTATTTGATGTAAATTGCTGCAATAAATGACATAAAAAATCAACCTTTTCCTCACCCTGAGGGTTATAGAAACTATATCCTAGTATTTCCTCTTATTGTGTGAAATGATTCTCATACTCCTGATGATCAAAAGACTGACCAGTCTGCTGCAAAATTTTATCAAACTCAGAGGATGTATCATAATTTTCATGAATAAACTCCTGTTAGGTTTCATTTTCATTCAAGGGAGATGTTATCCTTTCTTCTTGATGTTCTTCTTGTTGATGAAAGGTATTGTCATGAAGGGCCTCTAAAATTTCTTCACCCATGAAGTCATCATATTCATAACAATTCTCCAAATATCTAATAAAACTCACAGATTGCTTACAGTAGTCTTTAACCAACAAAAAAGAGGGATGACAGCCTTTATACATCTCATAAAATGAAAAATGGAAATCAGTGAGAGAATATAATGAACCATTTGGCAAGCTTTCATACCAAGACCATGCTTTTCCTTATAAAGTGGCCATAAACATCTTCATGAGACAATCTTCAGGGAACTGAACCTTAAGATTGTGTGTATGCATATGGAATCTAACCAAATGAAGAGTTGAATTATCTTTCCTTTCATCTTTAAATATTGGAAGATCATCTAACCATTCAACCTTTGGCATAGGTTTTGGAAAGCCAGGGATATGAGACCGATTCATAGGAGCATGCCTGGCATTTTTTCTTGCAATAGAATTCATTCTGAAACTTCATCAAGCTACTGATCTTTAAGTAGTGGAGTCACCTTCCAATTTTATTATTTGATGTGTGGAGTCGCCAAGGTAGATGCAACCTCGAAAATCTTCCTGAGCTCCTACTACCTTTAGAAGTTCATCTTCAAAATTTCAGGAATGAGTAATCTTCAGGCTCCCGGCGGACGCACCAAAATGTTATCACCAAAATCGTACCTGATTGGCTGTCGATCAGACAACTTTAGTGTAACTATTTCAAACCAATATTTTGACTGAGGCTTAGCCTCCTCAGCCTGAGAGGGCTCTCTCAAGGATTAATGATATGGAATAATAATATAAATAGATGGCTAACTCTATGTGTTTTGGTTTTGTATGTTTACAGGTTGAAAAGATGTAAGGTTTACTACCATTGGGCTATGGAGTCAGTGACAGGGATAAAGATAACAATAGCTCTACTTATAGAAACTGAGGCTTGTATATACTCCAATGAAAAAGTGACACATTCAGGAAAATCCCAATAACTTGAGGTTCAAAGGAAGTCAAAGCATATGATACATGAATTCTAAGTAATGTTACATCAAGGTATTGAAAAGGAAAGTATTAAGAGAGTTTCATCAAAGATTAACACTTAAAGGAAGTCAGAGCATGAATAACCATGAATTTTGAGTAATAAGTATTAAAAACATTGAAGAAAACCTTCCAAAGATAGGACCCAAAAAACTCATTTGACCATAGTTCAACACTTAAAGGAATTCATAGCATGACTAACCATGAATTCTGAGTAATAAGCATCACAACTATGAAAGGGAAACATTTCGAAAATAAGATGTAAACTCATTGAAATATACAGAGAATCTCAGGTCTAAAAAATTTAAACTGCTTATGTATATATCAGTCAATCCAAAGCTTTACAAAAGTAGTTTTTTGATAACATTTTCCAACCTTGAATACATCAAAGTCTTTACTACTTATACGCATCTTGCCTTTACATCTAGTCTGCCAAGTGGCTAAACCATTAAATTTTATTACTGACACCAAATCTAACTACTAACTAGATCTTTAAAACTAAGACTAACACCTTTTTGAATCAGGAGTTAGAGTCCTACTCTGACTCAAACACATAATTATTACTTTTAAACTAAAGTGATGTAAATCTTCCTCGAAAGGAACAATGTCTTTGAGCCATGCTCTCCATCAATAAAACATTAATATCATAATTTCCTTCGTGAAGTTACACTTCCTATTATTAAGGAGATGTCGGTTTGATGACTTGGCAACATGTGGACTGGTGTCTTCAAACTATACCCTTAACTGAATATCTTCACTTAGAAAATCACTGAACTGATACTCTTTTTCAACTCCCTAATATTATTTTTCATTCTGATGCGGAACATCTTTAAGTATTTGTTTACCTTTCTCCATCTTTCCAAAATTTACCATCAAAACTAACCTTGCTGTCAAAACTCTGTTTTGAGCTACTTTCGTAGCTAGTTTAGTAGCACAAACAAAAAGATGATATGTGATACTCTTCTACTTTATTTTATTCATTTGAGGATGTTAAGTAGTGAAAAAAAATCAAACAAAACCTTCAAAACTCTTCCTCCTTATCATTTTAGGTACCTTATAACCAAAAGGGATTCTTCAGAAATTCCGCAGCAGAAAATGAGCTTTAAGCCTGGCTTATGCTACGGAATTACCTAATATTTTAGAGACTTGACAAAACTTAAGATTTGAGCTCTGGAAAAGTCCATGAACATACCTGCATGTAACTTGTGATAATTTAAGACAAAAAAGATCCATAATCCATTTGTTAACTCCTTATTTACCAACAGTTTCTTTCTGAGCAATTTCAATAGTTTTGTCCATGGTTCCTCTTTCCAAGTCTTGTTTCTTTGATTCTGTCTTCATCAACTCCATATCTTCTTTCAAATATTTGACTTGTCTTTGAAGACTTCTCCTTTATGCTTGTAACCATAAGTTCCTCTTCCTTTTATGTGACATCATGATGCGTAAAGGTTGTGTTCTCTTCAGCAAATTTTTGGCTTTTCCAATAGAATTCTCAAAATGAGTAACCTGGTCATTCACTTTCTTCTCCACCTCATCTATCATTTGTCTATCTTGCTTGTATTTTTCCAGCTCTCTCTTTGTCTCATTCAACTCATCCTTAATAGCTCTCAACTTTTCTTCAAGAATCCCCTTTTCAATTTGTTCTATGACTTTATTTTTTCCCTTTCTCTGTTTGACTGCTTCTTCCTTGTCCTTGCTCTGTCCTTTAAAAGAGTCTACTTCAGATTTCCTTTGAACCTTTATTTTTGATTGATCCCTATTCTCTTTGGTAACCTCTATCTCAATAGGATATATGAGTATAACTTTTTGTGCCACTGCTCCTTTTCCTTTATCTTCCTTCTGTTTCTTATTACCAATAGTGATAGTTTCAGAAGTCTGTGATCTAGTGAAAGGTTTTCGAGGTTTGAAAAGAAAACCTAAATCTTCTGAAGAAAACTCTAATTTCTTGGCTACAAGTCCCTTTCCTTTTACCTGGAATATTTTAACCTCATCTGCTTTCACTACAGGGGTTTCTGCAATGTCTATTTCTTGTAGAATGTCTTCAAGTCTGCCTTTAACTCCATTACTTTCCTTAGTATTTCTTTTAGACCTTTTTGCTGCAGGTTTGGTCTTGCTATCTATGACATGCTTGTTAGTTTGCTTGCTAGTTGCTAGAGGTGATGATGTCTCCTGGATGAAATTAAATTCTTCTACCATGTGTTTATCTGTAGATTTTAAACCTTCTTGTTGATTTCCTTCTAACTCTGCAGTGACATTCATCTCTTGCCTAGAAGAAGAAGCTTTGAGCTTTGAGGCTTTTCTTGGAGATAAAAAATCTAACTCATACCCATTCATGAACAATAACGATGCCCAGTATTTGTTTAATTTACTTAATTCCTCCAAAACTAGAAATTTCATCAGTCCATGGTGAAAAATGGAAGTTTCATTTCTTTCAGGTCTCTCGTGCACCTTGTTTGCCATTTTTCCAAGACTTATAAAAAGATAAAATGGAATATCTATCAACTTCTTCCCTATAAAATGAAGCAATAGTTTTAAATGATACATGTAGATTGTTTGAAACCGGACTTCACATGTAAAGTATTTCTTTATGACTGTCAATAATTTTGAATAGTTGTCTTTAATGCAAGTTCTGGGAATCCCTTCAGTCATTTTAATCCATACATGTTCAGGTTTTAGATATTCATCACAAATTTTCAAATTAAACTTGGTATCTTGAAACCATTCTTCTCCAGTCCTCAAAATCCCTGTTTTTTTTTAAATTCTATCTGGTGAAATTGGAACATGAAGATAATCGACCTTTGTATATGTGCCTTTTTAATTGAGCACAAAGTCTCGTGATACCTGTTGGTGATGGCCTTGCAACTTATGGCAGAGCTGAAAGTAGCCTGATTTTGTAAAGAGCCCATTGAAATATGGATCTTCCATGACCAAACTTGGATTTGTAGGTTCATACCTGAACAACAGACCTCCTTTATAAACCTTCTTTGGTGTAGCCATTTCTTATGTTATGCAGCAGTGGCCTTCTTTGTATCTTTACACCTGTTTAGGAAAAAACCCTTGATGATAGCGAGCTGTTATGGTAGAAGGAAATTGATATAGAAAAAAGGTTTTTGCTGGAGATGTAACTGACAGAAAGCTGCTTTGGTAGCAGATTACGAAAGCGGAAAACAAAGTGAAAGGAATGAGGGATAATTTGAAAAGCGGAATGATATAGCATTAGAAAAATGGTGGCTGATGTCAGAACATGCGTAACTTTTGAATGATGACCTTACTCTGGAAACATGTCCTTGAAAATATGAAATATTAACCATTCCTCATTATGGAGAAAACCGTTATAGACTGACGCAGTTTTCATAGCACATTTAGTTTGACAAGTTTCATTTTTGCTACGAAACTACTAGATGTTTCCGCAGCGAATTCTGTTAATTTTGTACTAAATTTGTTGCGGACTCAGATAAATTTTGACATATGGCCAGATTTAGGATTTATGGTCACTTCAAGGTATCTACTCAAAACATATTCTCTTGATGTGGCCTGGGCTTATTTCTAACATCCTAAGACAAAATTTAAAACCTAAGTTCATCATAAAATTTATCATTTCATGATGCCTTGCAACCTAATCAATTTTAAAGAAAAAATTTGACACATTTCAAGTTGAAATTATGAGAATTTTTGGTGATAACACTAAGGATTTAGGAATGTTAGGGGATTGGGAGAACCCCATATGCTTATCTCCCTAAGGGGAATGATACGACTTCATAACCCCTCTATTATTCTACTTTAAGAGACCATGATCTTTAGGGAAAAGGCCTGGGAGACTCTTATTTCTATCTGCCCTAATTTGTATGTGTGTGTCACTAACGCTTCAGGCCTCTCTAGGTTCTGGGATATATTTTGAACCCTAAACACATTACATTGAAGACATATAATTCATGTGCATGGATCATCTTGTCTGGCCATTAGTCGAGCACTTTCCAGATAATTCACATTTTGAACTCCTATGCGTCATATGTTGGTAGAAGACTCTATTGGGAAAATTTTTCGACCTACATTCTATTGGGATTGCTCCCTCATTATTTCCAAGGATCTCATTTTTACATTGGGGATGGAGGAGATTTTGGGAGACATGGTCCGAGTGGACAATATGTCACAGTTCATCACGAACATGATGGACTCATTCGCTCTTATTGATGTCGCCCCTAAACCATTGGCTTCCACATGGAGGAATGGAAAAATTGGTTCCAATGGTATTTCAAAGAGACTCGACATATTCATCATAATTCAATCTTTTTTTAATGACTTGGAGGGGATAAAATCATCGATCATTCCTTATTTCATTTTTGACCATATGTTCATTTTATTATCATGGGATCTCTTGGGTGGGAGAATATTTTATCCTTTCAAATTCAATTCTCACTAGATTCAGATGAAAGATTTTCAGGATCTACTTCGAAAAGTTTGGACCCATCGACCAGTCCATCCTATGACGGGATGTATGTCCTCCATACATGACAAAATTTCCTCACTGAAAATGGAGGCCAATCAATGTGCTAGAGATTTTAAAGTTTCATATAAAAAATCCCTACATGATATTGAGGACTTCCTTCGATACTATAATGATCCTTATGATACTATGTGTTTCTTTGTGCGATACAGAAAAAAAATTTGGGACTGGAGGAAAAAAAGAGGGCTATTATCGTGTCACAGGAGGCTGCCATCAGACTGAAAATTCGGGCCACCTGGGTGGCTCTTAGGGATAAGAACTCTAATTTTTTTCACTTACATGCAAATATCTAGAAATAGTCCAATGTTATTTGAGGCATTTGGGACAGTGATGGAAATTATTTTGAGACTCAATAATGTATGGAAATGGTGGTGATCAAATATTTTAGCTTTTTATTCAAGGAAAGTGACTCGGACCTTAATGCCCAAATGGAGTTCTTGGCTCTATTATCAACAATGTGCATGGGGGAGGACAATGAAAAATTGGGGTGTCCAGTTACAAAGGAGGAAATTATAGAGGTACTGAAGGGATGTGAAAAAGAAAAAGGTCCACGACCCGATGGTTGGGGGTGTAGTTATTCATTCACTTCTTTGATATAATTTTACCGGATCTCTTAGCGATAGTAGAGGAGTCGAGGTATCTTGGATACATACCAGAGGCCCTTAATGCTATGTTCATTTCCCTCATCTCGAAGAAATCAAATCCTATAACATTTTTTTATTATTGTCCTATTTCATTGTGAAATTTTGTTTATAAGAGGATTTAAAAGCTTATTTCTTACATAATAAAAGTGATTATGTAAAAACAAATCTCTCCCGAATAGTTCGAGTTTCTGGAAGGAAGACAGATACAATATGTCATCGACATCACCCAAGAGATTGTGCACTCAATCAAGATACAAAAATTGACGGCTTGTTTGATTAAATATGATTTTCACAACACTTTTTATTGTGTTTACTAGGAGTTTTTAAGGCTGGTGTTACACAAAATTGGGGTACGCCCTCAAAATATCTGTTGGATTATGGCATCCATCACCACAACAAAATTTGGTGTCATCATCAATGGTATACTAACACGGTTCTTTAGGGATTTTATTGGTTTGCAACAAGGATGTGCTCTGTCCTTGTTGCTTTTCCTTCTCGTCATAGATTGTTTGAGCTGTATGTTTTGGGATGCTAGGGACAGGGTCTGAATTCTAGGCATTAACATTTCCAACCAAAAATCAATTACCCACCTGATGTTTGTGGATGACCTACTATTTGGGGGAACAACAAACCTTGAAGAATGGACCTACATCCATAGTATTATTTACACATTTAATGCAGCTTCTGGTCTACTCATGAACAAATATAAATCTTGTCTTATACATGGAGATAGTGACGAGATAGTAATCAGAAAGATTTCTAGTCTCTTTTACATTGGATTCTCTAATTTTGAACATGGATTTGTATATCTCAGTTTTAAAATAAAACCGAACAATTATCATGTTCAAGACTGGGATTGGTTGATCGACAGGTTTGAAGAAATACTATGTGGGTGGAAACACACGTGGTTATCTATTAGAGGTATTCTTAATTTGATAAAATTTGTGCTTCAAAACATTGCATTTTATTGAATTCACATATTTCAATTACCTATGGTGGTCATTCACAAGACTGAGTCTATAATGGTCAGGTTTATGTGGTTTGGAAATATGAAAGCGAAGAAAATTGACGTTGTCCGATGGAGAGCCCTCACTAGGTCAATTATAGATGGTAGATGGGGGATCTTAGGCACTCACAATTTTAATCTGGCATTGATCATAAAAAACAGCTAGAGGTATATGACTGGGGACAACATATGGTCACAAATCATCAGAAAGAAATACATGTTTGGACAACAATTCGCTATATGGATCAAAGGTGGAGCTATGAGGAAAACAAGCTCATCGTTTTGCTAATGGTGTTGCACCCGACAACATTCAAGGGATCTCCTTGATATGAAGTCCCAACTAGACCTCACACCCTTTGGAGTAGGAGTTACATCAGTGGGGTATTTAATGATATGACTTGGATATGAAAATGCATAGAGTGGTGCACAATGTCTTTAGTTAAAGCAAGTGTGTGACCCTACGGAAATTCAATATGATGCATGACCAATTCTCATAGTGAAGGGAAAAGGAAGTGTGCCCCATGGAAGCCTACAATAGTACGTAGCTTGAAAGGAACACACAAGTTGAATGACATCACACAACTAACAAGAGAAATAGTCTACAAGCTAAAGGTGATGGGTTAAAACATGAGCACCCATTCAACAAGATTTGTACAAATGAAAATTAAATAGTTCATAAGCATATGCATAAGTTAAACAACATACATCAAAAATATAAAAATAATAGTCCTACTATATTTACAATATATGCATGAAGATGTCTCGGATTTGATTTTATTATAAGTGAAAGTTCCATTCATACATACAACATGACGAACCACTTTGCCCAATAGTCGAATGTGAAGTCAATGAAATCTGATCCTCCCAAAGAATTATAATCCCTCTATGCTATGGAGCAGCCAATGCTGACAAAAAACTCCCAAGCCTTTTCTAAGCCTAAGCCTAGCCAAAATCTTGGCTCCCAAAAGCCATTTACAAGAGTTACGCTGATGTATTTATAACAAAGGGGGGTGACTCTTGGCATTCCCCCTTTGTGACTCTTGGACTCCCCTAATGACTCCTCACATTACATATGACTCTTCACATTCCATCATGGGCACATGGAATTTTACTTATACAATAATACAAATAATATTACAATTTCCACTCATACCCATATAAGACAAAATAGGTTAGAGACAACTTGACAACCTAACAGGAAAAAACACTATGATGATGGAGTTGGGGTGAGCTCAAGTCGGGCATCTTGGACTTGGTGTCTCTCAGTCACATACTGAAGCCAAAATTAGTACCGAGCGATGGTCTCGCCAAACTATGAGATAGTGTCAGGCTAGAAGTGAACTCTTGCCTCCATAGCATCCGGGTACAATCTCTTGTAACCAGTCTTCACATCTTCCTCAATTATCAAAAACATCGTTTTGATCTAAACTGGGCCATCAATGTAAGTCTGTAAGTTATGCATATTGATATCCATGTCCTCCAAGGTGGCCATCTACTCCAGCTACTTCAGGTACTGATCAATCTCATGTAGGATTTTTCATTTGCGTTTAGTCTTGGTCAGTGTACCGACTAATGGGATCTAGTGGGTTCTCACCCTAAAAGCCAAATTGTTGTATATCCATACATATGCGGACTTAATTCTTTTGATGAATGAGGAAAGATGCTTATTGTTCTAGATTAGCATATGAACTATGGATTTCTCTAACTCTTCCTGGGGCTTCATCTTCTTTACTAGTGTAAGCGACACGACCTTGTATCACATTGTCCACTCATGCACGGTTGTGATGGAAGTTTATACATTCTTAAGGATCCTAAAAAACTCTATTCTTTGTCATTGCAAGTCATTCAAGTAGACAAATTCCTTATGTACGTTCACAAACTCCTCATAAAGATCTAGCATAGTGTCTCAAAGTGTGAATACTTCAACAATTATCGTTGCTCTTATATCCTCGTGGTAGACCTCTGTGGAAGGTGCATTCTACGTTGCAGCACATAGTTGTTCATTCTCTTGGTGAAGTGTTTGTATGTTGTGTGCCAACTTCTTATTATCAGCCACCAAACAATGAGAGTTAGATCTGGCTGCTCCTGTGAAGTCCAAGCTGGCATCGACAATGGAATTTGGATTCCTACTGGTGTCTTCCACTATTACCCTTTCTCTAATGAACATAGGTGATGCATGATAATAAGGGAAGTGCTTTCTTTGCACTTGTACAATATTCATCTGCAGTTCATCAAATGAAAGATTGTACATATCCATGACCAGATCATCATCAAGGGGAACTACCTCCCCTTCCTCGCTCGGGGCTTTCTCTACGGCTGAAGATGGTGGAGTGTAAAAGGTGGTCTAAAGTGCATTTGGCATTAGGTCCACATCCTCATCTTGCAGCTCAAGTCCCACTTCCGTGTCTGCAACTTCAATAAACTTTTCGATCTCTTGAGTAAACTCTCGTTCTTGCATCTCTTCACTCCCTCCTTCTATTGCTAGTTGATCATGCATTTTTTATTCAACTTGTTAAAGTTTCATATCTTCTATTGTGCCACATTTCCTTTCTTCCTCTTATTTCTTTTGTCTCTCCACTTTTTCTCTTCTTCTAAGCTCACGTTCTTCCTTCGACTCTTGTTATGATCTTTGTGCTCTCTGCACTTCTTCTTCTAAGGATTGCTTCTTCCTCTTTCTCCATTATGCTCTCTATTTCCTTTGTCCCCTCTTTTATCTGATTAACAAAGTTACTTTATTAGTGAGAGGATATTCTTTCAGTTTCCAGATTTATTCCCCTTTTGTGTTTTCTGCTACCTTCCTCTTTCCCTTGTCATACACCGGACAACTCCCTACTACTGGTGCTTCTTCTAGAAATGTTGTCATCTGCGGAACAACTTGAGAATTCCAACTCATAATAATCAACTCAAGAGGTCAGAAAGCATTGTAACAGTTCTTCCATGGTTCCTCCTCCAACAAATGATATATCCAGCTAACCCAGTTGAATTATATTATCGCACAGTGGTCTTTACAAATTCCCCTTAGATCATAAATATTTTAACTTTTTGTGCAAAACTCAAAGTTTAAGCTGAGGTCATAAATATCTTGGTGTCCATGTCCAGTTCATGCAGAGGAAGCAATTGTGCACAGCCTACATTCGGTAAGTATGCAAACATGTAGAATCATTCTTGCTTTCCCTTGGGTGGATTGTGATATTTTCACATGAATTTGAGTTGATGATCCAATAGATCGACCAATTGAAGAACCCCTCATTCGCTACATGGTTCAACAAAGATAGCCATACCTCGAAGGTCTCTGTGTCTATTTGGCCATCGATTACGAAGGCTAGTATGACCAATCAGGCTTTCCCTAGAGTTCTTTTTCCTTGTACATATGAGTGGGTGTCTGTCTAAATTTTTTTGGCTCCTTCACCCATCTATTGATGATATCTCTTATGTCCGTGTAGCTGTGAGTGGCATATAATAGTGATTCCATGTTCTTCACTAGCCCAGGAAGATGATACATCTCTTTGAAATATGCCACCAAGAATGAAGAAAGCTTATACACGTTGGTGTTGCTTAATGTTATGGTTTCCACATTGTTGTTTGAGATAATCGAGTTGATCACATATGTACATGGGAAGGTTGGATACCTACATGAAACCCTGTAAGCCATAACTACATGATTCTTAGATACACTTCTCGGTCCTCTCAGTCTACCTGAAATTCCTTTGCCAAAATCGCCTTTGATTTGTTGCCATGTCGATTTTGATCCTTCTCTTTAAAAACTTGACCAAGTGTTTGCATAAACTAGTAGTTTCACGAACTTTCTCATTTGCTTCCCAGTCTGCTTTTCAACCAAGGCCTTGAATAATCTCTCTTGGATTCCCATAAGTGAAACTAGTCTTTGGAGAGATGTCGAACAACCATTACACAGCCAGGACATAAAAGACAAATTGAACAATAATGTCGGTTATAATAAAAACTACTTTAGGGACATGTTCATGCAAAAAACAAGGCAACTAAGTGGAAAGATTGCATAATTTTCACTAAGAAGAGGGTCTAACTAGCTGAGGTGTAATATTCCTAATTAGATTATAGCTAGTTAGAATATTAAATTTTGTTTACTTGTCAATAAGATAGATGAAAAAGAGGGTAGAGGGACCCATAAATCCCTTTAGTAGGAATAAAACTACTTATAATGTGAATGTGGATCAATGCATATAGATAGGATAAAGATGAATAAACCACTCCTTGGTGTGAATGTGGGTCAGTGCATGTGGATGTGGTCAATTTGACCAAATCAACAGCGCAGTCATGGAGGTAGTGGAGATAGTGGAGGATAGTGCAGTCATAATGGAGGGAAGTAACCATGAGAGTAGAATCATTATTGTGTAAGGAAAAGGGGGTGAGGACTCAAAAATCATATAATGAAGGGGATGGCAGCCATAGAGATCATTCTAAATATTGTTTATGTATTGTCGTTTATGATTTTCTGCATGCTTCAACTATTTAGCGAAGTCTACTGTGCTTTTTAGCACAAGGGTGTTTTCGAGTGGAAATCCCACCCTCATCCTCGGGGGACTTCAAGTGCCCACTTAGGAGAGTTTATTGAGTTGATTTCATCATCCGGCATCAGGCCAATCATCAACGCAGTCTCCTTCATGAATTGTGCAATCCAGGAGGGCAGATCTAGTGGAGGGTTAATAACCCAAGTTTTTGAGCTTGGCATCCAGTGAGGGGAGCAGACCTTCATCCAAGAAATCAGTGGGGAGGAGTAGCAGAAATTTTCTCATCAGATCAACCACCTCCCATTAGTCTCCCAGCTGCAGTGCATAATTCATCCCTAGGGCTAAATTTTTCATCATTGTCATTTCCGGAAACCCTTTCTGGGTTATCTTAGAATTGTGCTAGAAATTTAAGATCTATACTCCTGGAAATTTCTGAGCACCCCATCAACAGATCTACAAATTCCTAGTTTACAGTAGTAGGATTACGCAGTCACAGCCTCCCATCAATTGGTACATCAACAACATATTATGTCTTGATGTTTAGGGTCATTTTAGGCTTTTTCTGCCTAGCTTGAGTGTCTCTTTCTCAAGCACTTGTACTTCATTTCTGTTATAGCATATAATAAAATGGCTCAGCTGACTTGTTCATGTATTTGATGTGTTTATTTTTACTACATTTTCCAGTTTTATGTTCTATATTCATGTTTTTCCTATTTTGGAATATTACAGTGGTATCAGAGCATAATATTGGCTTAGCCTGTGGGGCACTACATCTATGACATCTGAAGAAGAAGAACATCTTATAGACCGGGATAAGAGGTATATTAATAGAGGTCACAAGTTTTATTATACACACAACAAAGAAGACAAAGGCAAGTCTCTAATATCAGGAGAAATGGATGAGAAATAGTTTCCAAAGATTCTTCTCCAAAATATGCAGGATATTTCCAAAAAAATTAAGGAGATGAGGGTGGAAAGACAAAAGGAAACCCCAAGAGGTTTACAACATGGGGAAAGTTCCAGCACTTCACATCATTAGTGTGAGCAACCGGTAGTGTATCATGTTTCACAATGCTCCACCATGCCTACCTTCCTAGCAGTAGGAAATGGGGTTGGAGGACCCTAAGAGCAGGAGGCTCTTGGTGATTACTTTCTGGAATATGAATCTCAATCTCAAAGGTTCAAAGAACATCTGAACCTCCAAGATTTATGTTAGATCAAAGATAAAATAAGACCCCATAATAGCAACAGAAGTGGAGGGTACATGCAAAACAATGAACTGTAGTGTACTGTGGGTAGATTATTTATGCTTGCTTTTGATGGGTCATCCAAGTGCACATCCAAGGTTTGGGTGGAAAAATTAGAAATATATTTCTAGCTGAACCAAGTATCAGAGAATGAAGCTATTAAGATAGCAATGCTGCACCTTGAAGGTGAAGCACATGAATGGTGGTTTCATGGATTATCTACATTGGGGCATGCATGTGTGACTGCATATGTATAGTTCACCTGGATATTGGTAGAAATATTTGACCAAAGAGATCCTGAGGCACACTTTGTTGAGCTAGCTAAGATCAAGCAGTCGGGAAACCTGGAGACTTGTATCTCTGAATTCCTGAAACTTTCCGTCATGGTGCCAGATCTGTCTACCGCTAGGAGAGTATACATGTTCATTGATGGACTAGCAGAGCCTTTGCATGGGTTAGTAAATTCCGCTAGATCAGCTACGCTCCAAGATGCCATTGAACGGCTAGGGACTTAAGAGATGTTTTTCCAAGGGAAAGAGCTCATTTCTGCCAAAATCCACATTTCATTCAAAGGGGAAAGATATGAAGGTTCCACCCCCAAAGGGTAACTAAGGCAAAGGACCTCTTAGTGATGATGTCTGGAGAGATTTGAGGAGGAGGAAGCTTTTCTTCACTTTCCAAGAATCATGGGTACCAGGGCATTGGTGTGCTATCGGAAAGGCACATTATATTGAATTATTCTCTAATAGTGAAGAGGAATAAGAAGAATATTTGGAAGAAGATACCAACGTTGTGGCACCAAGAGAGGATCCACCACCACCAGGAGGTGAAAATGGAGCATTTGCTCCATTTGGATGAGTCCTTGCAGCTTTGAGGGGAGTTCCCAAGTATTTGACATTGAGAGTTTGAGACACAGTTCAGGGGCTGTGGGTGTCGATATTGATAGATAGTGGGGATACCCACAATTTTATTGATACCCAACTAGTGCAGAGGAGAGGCATACCCACAAATGATTTTGAAGGATTCTTAGTTTTGGTTCCAAAAGCTAGAAGCATGCAGTGTGTGAAGTATGTTTTAGCATTGACTGTAACTTTTGGGACTTACACATTGACAGATCACTTCTTTGTGGTTGATATTCCTGACACCAATTTGATATTGGTTGTACAGTGGTTGATCACACTAGGAAAGGTCACCACATATTGGGAGACCTTGGAGATGGAATGGACAGATAAGAAGAGTGGTAAGCGCCAAGTGATCAGGGGCATGCACACCTATCCACCTAAGGTAGTCTCAGCACTTAGGATGGAGGCTAATTTCCATAAAGGAGACATACAATGGGAAATATAATTGTGTATGTTAGAGACACGAGGCAAGGGTACACCAAGTCCACCCGGATGTGCAGTCTATTCTAGACCGCTATTCTAAAATATTTGGGGACATTCCACCGAGAAGGCCACCTGATCGAGGTTTAAACATACTATTGAGTTGGAGTAGGGGATCCAATCAGTGATCACCACACCCTATAGGCACCCCAAAGCCTACAGGGATGAGATTGAAAGAACTATTCAGGAGCTCTTGGCTTTAGGACATATTCGACCCAACACTAGTCCTTTTGCTTCTTCTGTGGTCCTAGTGAAGAAGAAGGATGGTACGTTGAGGATTTTCGTTGACTATAGAGACTTAAATAAGAAGAAAATGAAGAATATATACCTAATTCCAAGGATCGATGAGATAATGCATGAGCTGAGGGGATAAAAGTTCTCTTCAAAGATTGATTTGAGGTCGGGGTACCATTAGATCAAGGTAAGGGATCTGGATATCCCCAAGACTGCATTTAGATTTCATTATGGCCACTTTGAGTTCTTAGTGATGCCCTTTGGGCTGACCAATGCTCTGGGTAATTTTCAGTCTTGTATGGACCACGTCTTACATGGTCAGTTGAGTAAATTTTTATTGGTTTTCTTTAACGACATTATCATCTATAGCTGCACATGGGAAGAGCCTCTGCAGCATATTGAGACAGTATTATGCATTCTAGAGGAGAAACAATTCTATTCTAAGATCTATAAATGTGATTTTTGGCTCACATAGATGCTTTATTTGGGCCACATCATTGGAGTGGATGGAGTAAGGGTTCATGAGGAGAAGATTTGTGTTATTTGGGATTGGCCAAAGCCAAAGAATGTAAAGGAACTTCGGGGGTTTGTAGGCAAATGCACCTAATACCGAAATTTTGTCAAAGGGTTCTCCTAACTAACAGCACCACTCACAGATATAACTAAGAATGGAGCCTTTGGTTGTAAAAACACTACACAAAGGGCCTTTGATAGCCTCAAGGAGGTGATGAGCAGTTTTCCGATGTTGGTATTTCAAGATTTCACCCAACCCTTTGTGCTGGAATGTGATGCTTCAGCGGAGGGTATTGGCGCAGTCTTGATGCAAGGAGGCCACCCCATAGCCTTTGAGAGTTAGAAGTTGTTGCCACACGAGAGGTTGTATCCCATATATGACAAGGATATGTTGGCCATTATGCATGCATTGTCCAAATTCAAGCAGCATCTGGTAGGAAACAGATTGTGAGTAAAGAATGACCACAACAGTCTTCGGTATTTTTTTGAGGAGAAGCAGCTGGAAGAGAGGCAGCAAAAATGGGCTAGCAAAATCTAGGCATATGACTTTGATATTGAATATGTCAAAGGGAAGAGCAATGTGGTAGCGGATGCTTTATCACAGAGACTAGCAGCATTGTCCTTAATGAGTGTGGATTCAGATTGGAAGGCCCAGTTTTTGGTGGAGAATCCCAAAGACTGCTTCACATGTGAGATAATAGATGGGAAGGTGACCAATGAGAGGTATAGAGTGATGGATGAGGTCATATACTACCAGGAACGGATCTTCTTAATTAGAGATTATAATCTCAAGGAGAAAAATTTTCATGCAGCACATGGTTCACCACTCTCAGGCCACCAAGGTTTCACAAAGACATATCGGGCCATCAGGGAGAGATTCTCATGGAAGGGTATCAAGGAGGATGTGCTCTAGCATATCAGGGAGTGTGTAGTTTTCCATAAGAATAAAGGAGAAAAAAACCATCCTGTAGGGTTTTTACAACCACTTCCTATTCTGGAGGGGAAATGGGAGAGCATTTCTATGGACTTCATTACCGGTTTTCCTGCAGTACAGGGCAAGGATTGTATCTTTATGGTCGTTGATCAACTAACAAAGTATTCACATTTATTTTCCATCTCTTCATGGTACAATGTTTCACAAGTGGCCGAGCTTTTCTTTAAAGATGTTTTCAGACTTCATGGTCTTTCTAAGACCATAGTCAGGGATAGAGATAGTCGCTTCATGGGTGGATTTTGGCAGGAGATTTTCCATTTGGTGGGTACAGAGTTGACATTGAGTACCAGTTATCACCCCCAAACAGATGGGCAGACAGAGATAGTAAACAAGTGGCTGGAAGGCTACTTGAGAAACTATGTTTCGAGGCAGCAGACAGCATGGCTACGTTGGCTCCACGTAGGAGAATATTGCTACAATACAAAATTTCATATGTCGATCGATATGTCTCCATTCCAGTCTCTATATTGTTATGATGATTTATCATTTGTTGATGTAATTTTTGGAGAAAGTAAGGATCCTAGAGCCAAATATTGGATCCAAGAGAGTGAGGATATACTTCGTGTTCTTAAGGACAACATTGCTATAGCCCAAAATTAGCAGAAGTTATATGCAGATCGTGGTTGGGTGGAGATACAGTTTTAGGTGGATGATTTGTTCTATCTTCGTCTTCAGCCTTACAAGCAATATACGCTGAAGGAGAAGGGGGTTGAGAAGCTTAAGCCTCGTTTCTATGGGCCATACAGAGTGATCCATTGTGTTGGGGAAGTAGCATATGAGTTGGAGCTCCCCATTGGGAGTAAGATCCATAACATTTTTCATGTCTCATGCCTCAAGAAGGCCATTGGACAACATGTAGTTGCCACTATGGATCTCTCACCTATTGATGATGAGGGTCATCTGGTTTTACAACCGGAAGCTATCTTGGATACTCAGGAGAGGCAGCTAAGGAACAGGGTGATTAAAGAATATCTGGTTCGATGGAGGAGTCTTTCGGATGAGGATACTACTTAGGAAGGAGAGAATATTTTTCAGCATCCATCCTTGCAGTTTCTTGAGGACAAGAAAATTTTTTGAGGGGAGGTTTGTAATATTCCTAATTATATTTTAGCTAATTGGAATATTAAATTTTTGTTTTTTGTCAATAAGATAGATGAATAAGAGGGTAGAGGGACCCATAAATCCCTTTAGTAGGAATAAAACCACTTCTAATGTGAATGTGGATCAATGCATATAGATAGGATCAAGATGAATAAATGACTCCTTGGTGTTAATGTGGGTCAGTGCATGTGTATGGGGTAAATTTCACCAAATCAACAATGCAGTCATGGAGATAGTGGAGACAGTGGAGGACAGAACAGTCATAATGGAGGGAAGTAACCATGAGAGTAGCATAATTATTATGTGAGGCTAAGGGGGTGAGGGCTCACAAATCATATAAGGAAGGGGATGGCAGCCATAGAGAGAATTTTAAATATTGTTTATCTATTTTATTTTATTACTTTCTTCATGCTTCAGCTATTTAGCGAAGTTTGTTGTGCTGTTTAGCACAAGGGTGTTTCTGAGTGGAAATCCCACCCTCATCCTCGGGGAACTTAGAGTGCCCACTTAGGGGAGGTTCTTGAGCTGAATTTCATCATCTGGCATCAGGCCAATATTCAACCCCTATCAGCAGCGCAGTCTCCTTCAGGAATTGCGCAATCCAGGACGGTAGATCTAGTGGAGGGGTAATAAACCAAGTTTTTGAGCTTGGCATCTAGTGAGGGGAGAAGCCCTTCATCTGGGAAGTCAGTGGGGAGGAGTAGCAACAATTTTCTCATCAGATCATCCACCTCCCAGTAGTCTCCCAGTTGCAGTGCGTAATTAAACCCTAGGGCTACATTTTTTATCATTGTCATTTCCGGAAACCCTTTCTGGGTTATCTTGGAATTGTGATAGAAAGCCCATATCTTTGATCCCGACAATTTTTGAGCACCCAATCAGAAGATCTACACATTCCTAGTTTAAAGCAGTAGTATTTTCTAGCAGGATTGTGCAGTGATAACCTCCCAATAGTTGATGCAGCAGCAACATATTATGTCTTGATGTTTAGGGTCATTTAAGGCTTTTTTTGCCTAGCTTGAGTGTCTCTTTTTCAAGAACTTATACTTCATTTCTGCTATTGCATATAATAAAATGGCTCAACTGATCAGTTCATGTATTTGATGTGTTGATGTTTACTGCATTTTCCAGTTTTATGTTCTATTTCATGTTTTTCCTATTTTGGAATATTTCATGAGGAAACTACGCACTACGCAGTGCCAGCATTCAGGGTTGAAGCTTGAGGCTTGAGACTACGCAATACATAGTGCAACCTAGGAAATGAGCCAGGAGAGACCGTGCATTGTGCAGTCTCAGTGGCCAAGGATGTAGGTTGAGGTCTGGACCTACGCAATATGCAATGGTTCCAGCCTGTACTATGCATTTCACAGTTCTAGAAGCCAAACTCTAAGCTTGAGCCTCCAGATTGTGCAATGCCCAGCTAGGAAAAGTGAATTATGGCTAAGGGAAAGGCAAATCTACCCAAGGGAAGTGTGAAAAACGAGCATATCTGAGATATGGTGAAGGACTGAGTGAAGATCTGACTAAGTGTGATTTAAACAAGACAAATCAAGTGTAGAAACTGAACAAATGAGAAGTGAACGAGATCAGTGAAGAGATTTTCCGCAATGCTGACCATCGGTGAAAAAATGAAGAAACCGATGTGACACTTGCAAAAGAAAAATGATAACTTGAAAAAACACTTCGACATGCTAAAGAAATTTAAAACACCAGCATGCATGCAAATAAACAAGAAAAACAACACTCATGCAATGCAAATGGAAAAAAGCGACTAAAAGTGATAAATGCAAAACTTACCCGGAAAAGTGACGACGATCGTACCAAAAATTCCTTGATCTCCTCGGGAATGCTAGAGATCCAAGATAGAAAGTAGGAATGGGATATAGGGGTCGATTAAATATATTTGAGAAATGAGGGTTTATGATGTGTATGCCACAAATAAAAAAAAGTGACACACAATGACAACTTCCAAAAATAACAAGTGTGCTTCCTTTGGGTTACTAAAAATAGATCCCTAAATTTTAGGGATGCTTTTTTTCTTTTTTACTTTTCTTATTTCTCCAGTAAAACTTGCCATGCACATCAACAGGAAGAATTGTTTATTTTTAGAGAACTGGCAGCGCCCGACTTAGTGCACTGCACAGTTTCTGAGCTCAGTGGTGGATTGCGTAATTTCTAGGCAAAGTATTGGGATTCATGTCATGATTTCGTAGTTTTCGAGCTCAAGGTTCAGATTCCAGTCATGAATACGCAATTCAGAACATCAAGGTCAAGTATGGTTCCATGAATTATGCAGTTTCTGGAGGCAAGGCCAAAAATTTTGTGCAAGACCTATACAGGAGGTTAGCTTGTGTCTTACAAAAATTTGCTAAGTGAAGAGAAAGTGAACACAAGAAAAAGTGAAAGATAAACACCATTCAAAGCATAGATACCTTATAGAAGTGCAAGGTAAGCTCTTGTGGAAAAAATGTTAGGCTCCAAAATTTAAGAAATGGAAAACTTTTGGAGGGTGGTTGTAGTCGCTACAACAATGGCGACACACTGGTAGAACTCCAGCTCTTTGAATGAATATTATCTCGTGTAAAACCAGCCTCACCCTTCCGAAAGTATTTTTCAATTCATTGATTACCACATCTTCCTCACTTAGTCTGAGGTAAGGGAATAGCCCCTTTTCATCCTCTTCATCGGTGGAACACTAACCAATCCAAGTCACACTAAGTTGTTTCGATTTGGGATGAGGAGTGTTTTGATGCACAAGTAAAATAAAAATGCTAGGAGTCTTTATTTTCATCTCTAGTGTGCATGATCTACTTGTAACTTAATTAAGTAATGATGGGAAAGGGAATCCTTCAATTAGTTAGATTTATAGACATTGGAAGTCATTTATTCTAGTGTCTTCCAAAGGAGGAAAGGCATGTTGACTAGTTTTTGATGCCTTAGGTGGTCCAACTACCACAAATGATGTCAATAAATGAAACTATGGAATCTCTCACATTTTATATATCTTTATGTAATTAGATCTATCTCTACCCAAGGTGTCAACAAATACTTCCTATCTTCACCAAAACATCTATCATATCAAGAAATTGCTCCATCAATTATGGCTTTGGTTTTCTCCTGAAATACCATCATTCTTAAATTTGTGGCATCCTATAAAGTTTGCCTATGGCATCTTCATTATCCTGCACCATTTTTCCACTTATGAGAGACTTTTCATGTTAGGAATTCAGTGAAAATTCTAGGGCCATGGATTCATCATCATAACCTCATAATAGCTCGAGATACCTAATCCATAATGCAACCTAAAAAATTTCCTAGATGTTGTCATAAGCCTAAAACAAGGGGGTATACGTGTGTTGGATTGACTTGGGATGACCCAGGTTAAACTATACTATTCACCAAAAAAAACCTCAATCACTGGCCCTTTTGGAAACAACCTGCAAGCAGATTGCAGTCACTCGAAGTGACTATGGTAGGATACAGAACCAAGTTTCTGCAGCCTTGAAGGAAGTGGGGATGTGGTATTATTATGATTTCTTGTCTTTAACATTCATAAACTACTTCGCTGCATTTATATTAATCACTTAAAATGCCTTATAATCCCATGAACCGTCAACCTAATCATGTTATGCAAAATCATAAACCATTATTGTGTTGAAGTAAATCTAACGGAAACAACTGCTATTTTACAACATATAATAAGTGAATACACACATCGACACATAAAAACACCAAGATTACAATGTTTCATCCCAAAGTGGGACTACGTCCACAAGAAATTTTGCTTATAATAATGTTTTTCGTACAACAAAAATTTCTTGGCCTGCGCACTAAGCTACAGGTTGTTTGCGCACTAAGATGTTGACTCAGGTCTCTGCACACTCAGCTGTAGAGCCTCTTCTTCACTCCAAACTATAGATCAAAATGATACAACCATAACACAGATCTAGATGCAAACTTCAAGATAGGATGTCTCTCTTCTTATTGTTTCACACCATTTATATTATTACATCATAGGGTTACATCATTACAATACCATGGTCCAAATATCATGGACTCCTCAAAACAAGGAAATATGTCCCAATACCCATTACAAAATAGTGCGCTTTACAACAAGGAGGGACTTCAAGTCGCCCCAAATTCCCTTTAAAATTGCATGATATATTTACTTCACACTCTGCTTCAAAAAATGCAGAGTCTTTATCAAAATCTAGGCCAAGTTGGGTTGTACTCAACAAGCCCCCAACACTAACATGTGACTCGACCTGAGTCACTCAGCTGCTTTTCCCCTAATCTTTGTTACGATGTTTTTGTAGGAACTGTTGAATCTCTATAGTATCTCTGCAACCTGCTTCTCCTCACTGCTTACTTCTTCCAATAATGCCTCTGTCACTGGTCATGTTGTCTTTTTCAATACTGTCTCTTCTCATTGTCGAAGCTCCTGAAGCTTCCCATCTACTTCCTTAGATATTTGGAGAGCCTCATCTTGCCATGGCTGAGTCCTTTTTGCCAAATTTTGTTCTTCCCTTCGCAACTCTTCTAGCTTCTTTTGGAGGGAATTCCCTCTCTAATCTTGGAAAGCCTCTCCGAGATTGGAAAGGTATTCTTAGTTGCCCAAATCTCCTCCAGTTGCTCTTACTTCTAGTGAATTTCTTCTTCTAACTTCTACACATTTGGATCCTCCTGCGGCAAATTCCAAATTTGTAAAGTCTCATCCAGCAACTTCCCACAATTTGTCACTAATGTGGATATGTTAGCCATTGCAATCTTCAGGTATGTCTTAGGCTTTCCTCTCACACTTTTGGTGGTGTGGTTGGCTGTAGCTTCATCTGCAGCGCACTGATCTTCATTTCATATGAAAATTTCACTTCTACATTTTTCTCCTTATACCCTTTTACCACGAGATCGAGCTTCGCGGCCTTCTCTTCCACTCATTCCTCTTCTTGTACATTTATGTCCGAGACTTCTCTACATGTGGCTTCGAACACTTCTCTCAAATTTTCTTTGATGTTGTTCTACTTATTCCTTCTCCTTGATGTCTTGGTCGAGTTGTTTCTTCAACCAAGCTTGCTCTTGTTCTACCTGAATATTCAATTTTTAGGTGAGTTATTCTTGCTCATATAGCTCATCTGTGATTCCTTGATGCAGCTCATGCAATGTCTGAATTGGAAATGTTGTGATGTTCATGTTGACAAAGTCACATCCTTTCGCCTGTTGCTTTACTTCGGTGGATTTGAACTGAAAATATCTAATAGATATCTGCATTATGTGGACCCCAAATGTTAGCTCTATTAGTCTTTCTTGTCGAAGACCTTCCCTTACCTACACTGATTTTTTGGTTGTCTACGCCAATTTTTTTAACACCACGATATGCTCCTTGACACCTGCTAGGAGTGTGTCATAGTGATCCTCTATCTTGTTCCACAACTCTGCTACCACTCTACCATCTCATCTAGGTCCCCATCACTAAGGACCAATGACATTACTTCCTTTGACTTATCTACCTTCTGCTTCTTTTTTCTCCTCAGGGAAGCTTCATTTTCTGTCTTCCTCTTTTCTTTGTCTATCTCTATGTTCTCATTATTCTGCTCATCGCCTCCAGGAGGATCTTGCTGACCCTTGTCATGTTCCTGCTCATGTTCTTGCTCTTCTTCATCCTTCTATTTATCTTTTCCACTTGGTTCTCCATGCTTCGAGGTATCCTCCTCTATCTAACTATCCTCTGCATCTTTCTCCATCCTAATCATCCATTTTGCAGTTCATTCTTGTACTAGTGCAAGGAGATCATATTTTTTTACCAATTATGGGAAGAAATTCCATGTCTTCATGGTTTCCTTGCGGGCTTGTATATATATTATGTGAAAATATTCCTTGAAATTTACAACATATTTATATTGTGGGTACAAGCTCCGCGAGAGGCGATGATGTTGGTTTACCAACATATACAAATCCATGTGATATAATACAAATAATAACTTGTTTTCATGTGCTCTCGATGTCTAATTGGTATACCACAACAAGGGATATCGCGCGGCTTCACACGCATCTGCTTCTATCGGAGGAAACTGTGAATCCTTTGACTCTTTACATGCCAACATTGCTATTATTAAAATAAACCATGCATAATGAAAGGTTCTACCTTTCTCATGGAATTCACGATAGTCGTCTAGAAATTCCTTGCAGAGATATCCGGCTTAGTTGCATTGAACCTCATTGTAGCACTGCGCAACTAATGATGCTATTGTTGTAGGGAATTCATTGGCTCAACACTTTCTCATGATTTTCCCAGCTAATATGTGTGTGTCTAAGTGGAATCCTTGGTCATTGATTGAGTTGATGTCATATCCTCACTTCCCTTTTATCAATCCAAACTTCTCCTTCATATTTTGAGCTATCACTTTATCCTGGTCTTTTCCCACAAATTATTTTGCAGGGTCCCATCCTTGATACGGAAACCTTGTAATTATCCATATCAACATTTCATCTATGGGGACTCATTTTCCAATCCAAAGACATTCATGATGTATCAGTACAAGAAATTGTCTAACACAGGTTGTGTTTGTTGTACTTCTGTCAAAGTACGACACATTCAGCATGCTTAATAAACTAGACTGTTGCAACCCAGTCACCCACTGTTGTGGTTCAAGCCTTGTCACACCACTTTCCAGGTAGTGTACCTACTTCAAATATCTTCCTGGTGCGAACTGTGGGTATTTATTTCTATCATTGAAGTCAAAGTCTGTGAACTTAAACTACATAATTTTCCCAAGTAATTCTCCCTCAAACGACATTTTTTCTGGTAATAGTGGTGTAAAGGTGCCATATTTCGCATACTTTGAATATTTCACCAATTTTGCATTTGGTTTCCTGGGTGGAATATATGCTGGAAGAGGTGGTGGAAACATTGTGTCCTATGTTTCCATGTGCTCCAACTCTACTTCTTCTTCGTTGTCCATTACAGGTTGGGGTTTTTGTTGTGGCTTGACAGGTTTCTTTTCTTGTTTCTTCATTGTTCTCTATTCCTTGGATGGTTTCTTCTGTGGAGATCATCGTTGCATGAGTGGCAATGTTGTTGTGGGTTATGGTGATTTTGCGGGTGTATTAGATGGTGTTGTGACTTCCATGATAATTTTTATACCTTTCTCTTCGAATATATTGATAAAATATTCAGTGTTTATGTAGTATCGCAACTTCTACAACTTCTCGATACTTGGAAAATTTCGAGCTCTCAAACAACAAAATGCCAAAATCTTGGTAGGACACGGGCCTTTATAACAATTTTGAACTTCTAACCTCATCATTAGCTCAGATATTGTGCAGATTTGGTCGATTAACTGCATATTGTTGCTAGATTATACCAATATGTCTTCCTTAAATGCATCCTCCTACACACTCAATGAAACTTTCCCTTTTAACGATCAGTCATATTTTTCGGTGAACTTCGACACATCACATATTGTTCTGTAGCAAACATCATAGATTTGACACAATCCAAAGCTATAACAAAGAAATTTCCCTTCAACTGAGAAGCTCTTTCTCTGTGACATAGTTTATAGTCAATTCACTTTCAACTACGGTGGCACTAATTATTTTTCCTTTATTCTTGAATTGAAGTTTTGGGCGGAGTTCAGCCATGTATAGCTTCAATCTCGCCATTTGTCTTCCTTGAACAAATTCTCCATTCAACCGCTAATTGAATTTGCCTCCATCATTAATATGCTTGATAATGTATGGGCTCAACCAATGCATCTTGAATTTTCTGGAAACTTCACAAACTTACTGTCATAAAGGAGAAAAATGTATCCTACCTGGAACTTGTTCCACCTAATATGTTTGTCATGCCAAACATTTTCTCTTGATTTATGTACCTTCTGATGGAATCCTACTACAAATATATCTTCCTCCAAAGAAAGAAATTGTGGCATTCTTTCCTCCACTTTATCAGGGTCTGCCATATTTGTAAAAGCTTAAATCATCAAGCTAAATGCAAACTACTCCATGGGAATCACAACTTCTTTCCCATAAAATAACTTGAAGGGTGTATGACCTATCAAATTATTACATGTGGTCCTATAAACCCATAAAATTTATGGAATTCTAAGGTCCCTCTCATCTCTATTCACATTGCATACCTTATTAAGTGCATTCTCCAAAATATTATTAAATTCTTCCACTATTCCATTGCCTTGAGGGTGTTAAGGGGAAATTTTTTGATGATAGACTTGGAACTCTTAGTCAATGCTTAAATAGTCTTGTTTAGAAAATGTGAACCTTTATACATCAAATATTAAATATTTTTGGAAAATATTTGAACGTCCAAATCTAAACAATATATAATTGTAAAAATAACATAGTTAGAGTTTTGCTGCCATTTATATTAGTTATGCTTGTTATATTTTCAAGTAGTTAGTTGTTGTAATTATGTAACTTGCACCAATCCTTTTTCCATGTGGTTTGATCGGTCCAAAAAAATAAGTGGCCCACTTATCAAAATCATTTAATATAAATTTTGGTACCATGTTCTTTGACACACATCACATGCTCTGCAATACTCCTTTGCATATTTATGTAGTGTAGGCCACCAAAATCCCGTTCTCAAAATATTTTGTGCAGTATCCTTTCCTGCATAATGTCCACCAGCTACGCCTCCATGGGCTTCTGCTAGAATCATTTTTCTTTGATGTTCAGGAACATATTTGCGCAATATCTCATTTGGCCCCATCTTATATAAGTGTCCTGATATTATTGAAAATTCAGCTGCCTTAACCACCATTTTTTCTTCTGTTGCATACTATAATTTGAAGGAGCCATTCTTGTAGTAAAAAACTAAATGATATCTGCAAAATGGTCTTTTTCCACTCTGATTGCAAATATCTACACATCATGGAGATTATCTTCTATGATGGTCGGGTCTTCCCATGTTTCCAACCTTGACAAATGGTTAGATCCTACATTCAACCTCCCTGGTTTAACAATGATCTCAAAGTCATACTCCTAGAATAACGTCAACCGTCTGCAAATATTTCTGCCTAAGACAGGCTTATTAACCAAATAATTCATCGTAGAATGATCTGTAAACATCTTAAATGTGACCCAAAAAAATAATGTCTAACCTTATGCAAAGCATGCACCATGGCGAGTCTTTCCCTTTCTATATTGGTGTAATTATTTTCTGCTTTAGATAATTTCCTACTTGCAAAAGCTATAGGATGGTCGATCTCTCCTTTACCAAGTTGTGCGAGCACCACACCCAAAGCTATGCAAGAGGCATCCATATGGACATCAAATTCCATGTTCCAATTAGGGAACACTAGTATAAGTGTAGCTACCATATTTTCTTTCAATATGTCGAGGCTCTTTTGAAATTCTTCATTCCATTGTTACATCCTCCTTCAACAATTTTCTAAGTCCCTATAATGCTATTGTATCCCCTTATTGTTATTGTTGTGCCTGTGTACTCCCCATATTTTTATTATTGTGCCCAATAGAAGCCCACTACTGTTATTGTTGTGCTCTTACATTGTTATTGTTATGTCGGCTAGGATTATATTGTGACCCCTTGGACTTACGTTTGAATCATCCAAGAATTGTTCATTTATGTAATTTAAAGGAGGTTTCCCCCTCAAAGAGGTTGATTTCTAAGTCGTTGATCTATCTTTTTTTCTATTTTGTTAGTTGGTTCCATAACATTTGGTATCAAATCTTGGGATTCTAGGGTTTCACTTCTTCAAACATGACATCTTGGCATATTCACTATAACTTTTTTCTGCGAGATTTCAGAAGCAAAAAAAAAAAAAAAAATCCCCATTTGAATAGAAATATTGAGGACTTCCTGTAAAAATTTCAAATCTTGGTTCACTATAGTTTCAGAGATATGATCTGAGGAAGTTAGCGTTTTGGCAGGCTCCAAAATTTCATCTCAAAGAGGTGGCCGAGGGAAAATCATCATAAATTTTGTTTCAGACATCGGATTGGAATTTTGTAAAAAGTTTCTGAAATTGCATGGACTGTAGTTTCTTCTATATCAATTTCATAGCCAGAGGAAAAAACAGTGACACATGGAAATTCATAGAAGTTTTCTCTATTGAACTAGTCCATAATTAGTTCATTGTGGGAGAGTGGGCATAGCTTTTCCTTGAACAATATAAATCAGGTCTAACATGTGGCATTGGAAAGAAGACTCATAGGGCTACTACAGGAACAAAGCTAAAATCTTGGGGATCATAAATTACATAGATACATTAATTTCATTATCGATCTCCTCAAAAGCAAGAAAAAGGCGTGTTTGTTTTAAAAATTTCATAAGTCTTATTTTGAAAAATAAGTTTGAAGTGATTCCAAGGGCATATTTAAGCATAGATATCAGTATTGGGTTCTAAAATTCCCCCCAAAAAGAATTAAACACCCATTAAGCCCTCAGAAGGCTTTACTATGACTCATGAAGAGGAAGAAGTACAACATTATATATCAAAATTAAGAGACCAAGTGCAACAAATTTCACTCTCACAAAGAGTAAAAAAAATGAAATTGAAGCTAAGATGGATGATTTGAAGAAAGACATGGATGGACTGAAGAAAGGAGTGGAAGATAATATGGATGGTTTGAAGAATGGTGTGGAAGGTAATATTGATGGTATAGAATAAAAACTGAAAGGAAACATGGAAATTTTGAAGGAAGGTTTGACAAAGGTGCTACAAGAAATGATTCCTAATGGCGAAATGGTAGTAGATGAAACTCATGATGAGAAAAAAAAATTAATCATTATTTCATAGACTCTAATTTTGGATTTAAGACCCGCCATATTCCAAAGATCGATATTAGTAAGTTTAATGGCAAGGATCTGGTAACATGGATACTACAGATGGAGAAATATTTTGATATCCATAATGTGAAAAACACACAAAAGGTACGCGTTGCAACTTTATATTTAGAACAAAAAACATTTGTATGGTATCGATGGATTTTCTCTCATAAAAAAATTGTCACTTGGTCAATTTTTACGAAGGAAATGATAGCACATTATGAGGATACAAAGAGCAACACCTTCTTTAGCCAATTGATAAAGCTCAGAAAAAAGGGTTCAATGGTGGAGCACATTGAGGACTTCCAAAAATTGAATATAATGGTAACTAATATTATATAGGAACATAGGATTGATGTCTTCATAGGGATTTTAAGGGATAACATCCAACATTAGGTTCACCTTTGGGAACCTGATTCATTGGAGAAAGCAATTAGGCTGGCAAGAAAAATTGAAAGAAAAATTATGGCAACAGGGAAGCCTACCACTCAAAACTATAAATATGGAAGTGTTGCTACTCCTAGATTTCCACAACCTACAAGGTTGACACCACAAAAATTGGAAGAAAAAATATTAGAAGGGCTTTGCTACATTTGTGATATAAAATACACTAAAGGTCATAAGTGTGCTGAGAAGAAATTATTTTACACAGATTGTGAAGAGGAGGAAGAAAAGGAACAGGAAACTTCAAAAGAAGGGGATATACACCAAGAACCAACCCTAGGGGAAGAAATGAATCCGAACATATCCTATAATGCATTGGAAAGAATTACCACTCCTCAAACTCTTAATGTAGAAGGACATATCAAGAAGAAAAATGTAATAGTGTTGGTTGATTCGGGTAGTACCCATATTTTTATTCATTATAAGGTAGCCAAGGAATTTAATTTATTCATGTACCCAGCACCAAAGTATCAAGTGATGGTTAAAAATGGAGGAAGTATAAATTCTTCTGGAAATTTCCATAATATCAAACTAACCATGGGGTAATATCCATTGAATAGTCCAATTCTCTCCATTCCAATGGGTGGTGTTGATGTTGTACTAGGAGTACAATGGTTACAATCTTTGGGGATGGTAGCTTTTAATTTTCAAGAAATTTTCTTGAAATTTTTTTCGAAAGGAAAGGAAGTTGAATTACGGGGTATCGCAGGGAAGTCAGGAAAGATAATGATATCTAATGTCATGACAAATATTTTATGTAAAGAACAATGAGGCACAATTGTACAATTATGCTCACTACAGGTTCAAACATCAAAATCATCTATTTCTCTAGATCTCCAAAAATTCTTGGAAAATCATTCCAAGGTATTTGAGACTCCCACCTATTCGTGATCATGATCATGCTTTTCATTTGATTCCAGGAAGTTTTCCTCCAAACATTATGCCTTACAGATATCCTTATGCTCAAAAGAGTGAGATTGAACATATGATTGCATAAATGCTAGAGGTTGGTATAATTCAACCTAGTAAAATTTCTTTCTCTGCTCCAATAATATTGGTTCACAAGAAGGATGGATCATGGTGTATGTGTCCAGATTATAGGGAGATCAACAAGATCAATATTAAAGATAAATTTCCCAGTCCCGACAATGATGAATTATTGGATGAATTACATGGAGCAATTTACTTCACCAAGTTGGATCTTCATTCTAGATCTCATCAAATTAGAATGAAGACTAAAGACATTCCAAAAACAACATTCAAAACTCATGAGGGTCATTATGAATTGTTTTTCATGCCTTTTAGACTTACTAATGCACCTTCCACATTTCAAGGTTTGATGAATTCCATTTTCAAACCCTTCCTTAGAAAATTTGTGTTAGTATTTTTTGATGATATACTAATCTACGACAAGTCTTGGAAGGATCATTTTCAACATGTTGAAATGGTGCTCAAACTATTGGAGGAGAAACAATAATATGCAATAACCTCCAAATGTTTCTTTGGAGTACAGGAGGTGGAATATTTGAGTCATATTGCATGTCATGACAGTGTTAAGGTAGACCCTAACAAAATTAAATCCATTAAGGAATGGAAAATCCATACAACCATAAAGCATCTTCGAGGATTTCTAGGGTTAACTAGGTATTATCGCAAGTATTTTAAGAATTATGGGATAATAGAGACACCTTTAACATCATTACTGAATAAATATGCATTTTCTTGGACTCCAGAAGCAACTAAGGCCTTTGAACATCTTAAAGAGGCAATGTGCCAATCATTGGTCTTAGCTACGCCAGACTTCACAAAAACCTTTATTGTGGAATGTGATGCCTCAGGAAATGGAATTGGTGTGATTTTAATGCAAGAAGGAAGACCCATTGCTTTTGAAAGTTGTTTAATCAAAGGAAAGTATTTACTGAAACCTATTTATGAGAACGAAATGTTGGCAATACTATATGCACTAAAGAAATGGTGACCTTACCTAATGGGAAGACACTTCAAGGTAAAAACAGACCATGATAGTCTTAAATACTTTTTGAAACAAATATTATCTTCAGAAGATAGGAAAAAATGGGTCACAAATATGTTGGGTTATGAATTTTAAATCATCTACAAATAAGGGAAACAAAATGTTGTTACAAATGCACTCTCAATAAAGAATGAGGATGTGGAAGCATTGCTTTGTGCCATTTCTATTATCCAACCTGAGTGGATAACCGAAGAAAGGGATGAATAGAAGAATGATGAAGAGGTGTGGACACTCATTCAAAAGTTTCAACAAGATACGATTACATATGAAACATTAAGCTGGAAAAATGATTCATTATGGTACAAATATCGCTTATATCTTTGTGAGAATTCCAAACTCAAACAAAATATTCTTTTCGAATTGCACACCTCTCCCTTAGGAGGGCACTCATGATTTTTAAAAACCTACCACGGGATCAAGAAGGAATTTTTTTGGGATGGCCTTAAATCTTATATTCAGAATTTTGTGGCAGAATTTTTGTTTTGCCAACAAAATAAGGTTGAGACAATTAAGACCCCGGGTATGTTACAACCTTTATCCATTCCAATCCAAAGTTGGGAGGAGGTTTCAATGGATTTTATCACAGGTTTACCCAAGTTCAAAGTAAATAATATCATCATGGTGGTAGTTGATAGACTTACCACGCATGCACACTTTTGTGCATTATCTCATCCATTTAAAGCTAGTACAGTTGCTATTGCAATTATGAAAACAATTCGAAAGCTACATGGAAACCTAAAGATTATTGTAAGCGACAGAGATCCCATTTTTACAGGAAATTTTGGATGGAATTATTTTATTGTTTTGGTAATCAATTAGCTCATAGCTCATCATATCATCCTTAATCTGATGGGAAAACTGAGATAGTGAACAAATCTTTGGAAGGATATATTTGTTGATTTGTATCTAATAAACAGACACAAATGGGTCAAGTGGTTACCTCTAGTTGAATGGTGGCATAAAATTTCCTTCCATACTGTAGCAAAAATGACCCCATTTATGGCACTTTATGGATATCATCCATCCTCCATCACATCATCTTTAAGATAAAATTATAAGGTTCAACCAGTGGAAGATCACATCGAGCATCAACAACAAGTTCTCTAACTCTTAAAGGGTAACCTCACCTTGGTGCAGAATTGAATGAAACAATAGGCAGATCAACATCATAGAGAAATATGTTTTGATGTAGGTGATTGGGTATTTTTACGGCTACAACCATACAAAAAAATTTCCCTTAAGAAAGCTAAGAAGGATAATAAATTATCACCAAAGTATTATGGTCCTTAAAAAGTGTTGCAAAAGATTGGTACTATGGCATAAAAATTGGAGCTTCATGCATCTTCCCGATTGCACCCAATTTTCCATGTTTCATTCTTAAAGAAGGTTATAGGTGAAAAGCTCCCAGATTCAAACAATATTTCGAGAACTTGATGAAAGAAGGAAAAATCATGTGGAACCTAAATCATTCATGAAACAAGAAATAGAGCCTACGAAATCGATCAATTTTTAGAGTATCTCATCCATTGGAAGAACTTACCATTGAAGATTTGACATGGGAGGATGAAAAATTTATACGAAGCATCCAAAACACTTAAGCATTGAGGAAAACAATTTTTTGAAAGAGGGCATTCTTGGTCACTATATTACTAGTGTAGCCCCCTTATTGTTATTTTTGTGGCCATGTAGTCCCCATATTTTTATTATTGTGCCCCAATAGAAGCCCACGATTGTTATTTTTGTGCCCTTACATTGTTATTGTTATGTCTGTTAGGATTATATTGTGACCCCTTGGACTCCTATATATAGAAAGGAGGTTTTTTCATTTGAATCATCCAAGAATTGTTCACTTATGTAATGTAAAAGAGGTTTCCCCCTAAAAGAGGCTGATTTGTAAGTCATTGATCTATATTTTCTTCTATTTTGTGAGCTGGTTTCATAACACAATTTCTCCATAGGCGCAGTGATCTACGCATACCCCTTGATGAACTTCCTGTAATATCCCGTATGTCCCAACATAGTGTAAAGTTGTCTTACTATGTCAGGTGGGGGGAATTTCACAATGATAGCAATCTTTGCAGGGTCCACCATTAGTCCTTGCTTGAAAATAATATGTCCCAATAATATGTCGAAGGGTGCACAAAATATGCACTTCTTTAAGTTAAAACAGAGCTGATACTTTCTGCATGTGTCGAGCATATGTCTCAAACTTCCCACATGTTTGCTTAATAATCGAAATACTATCCATTCATCAAAATATACCTTCAAAAAATTTTAAATGTACTCTTTACAATTTGCAATCACCACCCTATAAAATATAGCGAGGGAATTTTTCAATAAAAAGGCATGACTATGTATTGATATGAGCCCCATTCTGTAGCAAATCTAGTCTTATGCTGATCTTCGAGTGCAATCCTAATCTGATGATAACTTGATAATCCATTTGTAAATGATTAAACTTATTTTCCTTTTACATTTTCCAGAACTTCATCTATAAAATGGATAGGGATGGGATCATGTAGAAATGCATCTTTCAACTTTCTCAAATTAACAGATCCTAATCTCTCCTTGAGTCTGCTTCTCTTGCAACACCATAGGACTCACCCATTATGATTCTTCGATAGGTTCAATAATCCTTGATGCTATCATCTTATCAAGTTCCACTTTTCATTTTTCCTTATACTTTGGGTTCAATCTATAAGGTCTTTTTTTGACAAGCTTCACGTCAGGCTTCAAAGGAATCTTCATGACTCCTAGATCTCCTAGTATACCCTTCATTTCTGAAAACTTGGTGGGAAACACTTCTTGATATTCATGAAGTAACTTTGTAACTTTACTAATTATTTATTCATCCCAATAATCTCCTATAGTTGAAAACTTGGGATCATCCTTTGATCCTATGTTTTCCTTCTTAGTATTCAGTGGCTTTGTTATGTCTAGTATATGTATCTTGAGTCCAATGACTTCGTGGTATCCTTCTGACTTTGCTATGTCGATGTTGCGAGGATATTCTTCTTCCCCATATGCAATAATATTATAGCATTTTAGTGCATGTTCTATCTGCGCAGAACAATCAAGTTGTTTCCATGTCACCAAGGTGACATTCTCAAATATCTTCTTCTTGGCTGCCTGAAGATCCAAATCCATGTGTGGGAAATCATCTACAAAGTTAAATTTTAATATGAAGCCATCAACCATGTCTTCCCAATTCTCAGTGCCATGTCTAAGTTTTATTTCTAGTTACTAGTTCCTAGGGATTGTCTCCAATATATGAATTAACCCATGTACACACTCTTGGTATGGAATCTCATTCCATGCTGAAGTCAATAGCTACATATGATCCCTAGGATTGGTTTTACCATCATATTTATTCTCCATTTCTATTTATATCTATCCAAAATTTATCCACATCAGTCTTTGCATTCCTGGCAACCTCCTATATTCTTCTTGTGTCCATTCCACCATCTAGCAGGGGTGGCTTTCAGGGCTACATCCAAGGCTAAAAACCTTTGATTTTCTTGAAACTATTCTTCATAAACATTAAGAAAAATATTCACATCTCCTATTCCATAATAAGAAGGCATGTCACATACCTCAGACATGATACAACAAATTGATTTAGTAATTCTTAAACAACGCCTTGTGGATACTTCATGCAGCCTATTCTGCCAATTCTCCAACTCTTCTTCTAAACCTAAGGTACAAGAACTATCATGCTCCCAACTCAAATTTCCTTTTGCATTAGGGTTAACCCAATATTCTTCCTTCATTATCATTTGATAAATGTTTTCTATGTTTGTTGCGCAGTACTCTTCTCCAATTAGTTCTGTGTATCTTGCTCCTTCTAATGGATCCAAGGTAACAATCACTCTCATATTGATTCCTTCAAATATCATTTTTCTCTTCTTCAGATTAATTGTTTCCATATTGGAAAATGCCAAGTCATTTCCAAATAAAGTAGGGTAAGGATTACTATCATCCACAATCTCTATTGCTTTAAAATCAGCACTAGTGCGCACTCCTTCAATATCCATCATGACACATGGTAGTCTTCCAATAGGAAAGATATTTTAATGATTTTCCATCCTTAACTTAATAGGTGAAAACTATAGCTTCGGCCTACCCATAAATTCACATGTCTGCTTCGTCAAGACATTAGCGTCAAATCCCAGATCCAGAATAACTTGGTCCATCTCATATTCTCCTATCTACACATTAAGCCTCATTTATCTTCTAGTTCTCTTATGTTGATGCAAATTATTAAGTGCACGCATCTCACTTCATAGTGTTAATTTTTATGCATAGGAATCTATCATCTCCTACAGCCCTTCTATAGTCTTTTGATCCCTTAACAATTTCATACAAGTCTGTAAAAAGGATGTTAAAGTACTTACTTGGCTTTCCGCATCATGGTCTTGTGTTAGAGCTCAATCTTGTGTCAAAGATCTGTTCTACATCGAAGCTAATGATATGTCGTGGTTACTTCTATGTTTGAGGTTTAGTTGTGCACTATATTTAAAAGCTCCAGCATCCATAAAAATTCACTTTGATTCCATAAATAATCCCTTTTCTTTCTGAATATCAAGAATAGGAACTTTCTCCGCAGTATTTCTAACCCATGCACCTACATTTTCAAATTCCCTATTTTCATCCTCCTTATTACGACCAGTCACAACTCCACTTATAGTAACAAAATTAATTCGAGGTTCGTCAGTTCTCCTTTCAACGGTCATCCTATGAATATTTTGCGTTGACTGTTGATTAATTTTTTCTTGCATCTTTGCCATAATTATAGGAAATTCTTCAATTACATGGTCAAAGGAATTATAGTACTTACATGTCATAGTGGGGTTCTGGAAATATCTTGTAGTTATAAAAAATGATCCTTTCACATCCTCGAGCACCTACACCTCCTCGACCTCTTCCATGGTAAATTACCTCCTCGACCACCGTGATGTCCATTGTCCTCACCCATGCTCTTCTTCTTGAATTATATAAGTGTAAGCATTGCACTCCATCATTAGGTCATAACTTCAACAATTGTTCTCATCATGTCTTACTGATTTACAGAATTTTTAGTATAGATTCATTGGAGTCTGCACATATTTTTGCAACAAGTAGCAATCTTCTGACCGATTTAATCTAGCCTTAAATATCCCGCACCACAGGTTAGATCCCACATTCAAGGGATTAGGTTCTCCACCAGCCAGGTAATCCCTGAAGACAGGGCACTGTTATTTAGAATGGCCCTTTGCTATGCACTTCATACATCATACTTCTTCTCTAACATCCTTGATATTTTGTAATTGTAAGGTCAGGTTCGCCAGTTGATTCTAAATCTGCTGCATACCTACATTGGTATCTCCTATAGGAAAATCTTCCAACTTCATCGCAATCTTCAGAGCTTCGGCTTTATTTCCTATCTTATGTTGCATCAATGGATGTGGTAGCAACGCAGCTATAAACCATTCTTGATGTTTTTGCGGAGATATTTTGAATATCACCTAATTCAATAGTAGCTTAAACCTTTGATCTAACTCTCAAATAGACTCAATAGTTTCTGTTTTATTTATTTCAACTCAGTGATGCACTGCAATTGATACTTTGGCTTCTTAAATTATCCCACCAGTGTTGTTTTGATATCTGCAAACATTCTGTTATGATTAGTTTCAAAATCCATATACCATGTCAATGCTCTATTGCGTAGTGTTGTAAATAGTTGTGCCTTATTTATATTATCATCATTTATCTGCTTCGCGGTCCATATAGCTTCACATAAAAACCAAAACTTCTCTGTATCCTCCATTCCAGTTCCTTTGAAAACATGTATCTTAATATCATCATCCATACCTCTTCTTGGGGGGGGGGGAGGGGGAGGGGGAGGGGGATGGGGGGTACGAGGGGTAGGGGGAGTGGGGAAACCACATATACCCTAACTATTACTAGATTCTGGCTTCAAAAAACTCTCAAGTTGGGAGGGGGAATACTGTGAAGTTACTTGGTGATGGCTTTCTTCTTTTTCACTTTTAGATTCGCTCAAAAGAGGATTATAATAAGTTTCTACAAAATTCTTTTAGTCTTGTCCATGGTACTTCTTTCTAGTATCTACTCTATATCTCTTTCCACTTCACCTTCTGTCACTCTCTTGATCATCTTTACTTTCTCTTCTCGCAAACATAAGTAAACTAGCAATCTAATTGCATCCGTAAAACACCTTTTCACATAGAAGCGTCTTAATCCACAGTTTCAAAGATTTGAAATACTTACCTCACGGTCCTTTAAAGAATCGTCGTTCCGCTTTGTTATGGGACACAGTTGAGTCTAATGTGAACGCAGTAATGAATCCTCCCAAGATGTTATCAATCCCAATCAACTTTGTGAATAGCCCCTTGATACCAATCTACTTAATTCATTGTATCGGAATGTATTAAGCTCGTATTCTTAAAAGTCCTTTCTTTCAATAAGCCTTGATGTCCACTTATAAAACTATTAAGGAAATGAACCGAAGAAAATTTTGTATTTCTCTGTGAAAATATACTCCTGTAACCCGGAGCTTCATATGTCATGAGGATTTTTCTTTTATTTATACGCAAATTCTCGCTACAATTTATGGGTTATCCAGTCTTGCATTTCCTTCTTCGATGAGTGTTGTTAGCACCCTGTAATTAGCAAGATTGGAAAAATTCCAACTGCAGGGATAACATCAAACCACTTTGGGATTCAAGGATCTAGCCCTCCTGAATCCAGAGAGGAATCTCTCTATGAATGAGTTTAAAGATGTGATCTTTAAAAGTTGAAATGTGATATTAGGCTAGTTATGAAGAGCATGGATCTTGTTTGTTTGTTTTTGGTTGGGTAAAGACATAATGAAGGTGAAGTCAGTTAGAAATAAAGGGTGAAGATGTTTTCAAGTGAAGGAATGATTCGGCTGACAGAAAAGGTAAAGACAGTTTTAACCCATTGGGCTATGGAGTCATAGGAGGATTTTAATTGGACAGCAAGGTTCAAGAAGGATCCATGGGGCAAGTTACTTATGTCAAAGGATCTCTTAAAGTGATTTTATGGAATGAAATAGATAGGAAGTGGAGAAAAAAACAAATGAAGAAATAGTGAACATCCTAAGATCAAGTAAGTGCTTCTAAACTATCTTTCTTCGGCATGTACTTAAGGAAAAACATAAAAGCATTTTGAGATCAGGTAAGTGCTTTTAAACAAGCACATGGAGATACTTCATTGAAAACATTTTTAAAACGGCTTAAGATCGGGGAAGTACTTCTAAACTGCCACAGCACTGGCATATTGAAAACTTATATTAGAATCACAAAGAGAAATCCGTCCAGGCAAGTGCTTTTAAACTAACCTGCATTAATATACTCTTCAAAGAGAACATTCGAATGAAGAAAACATAGAAAATAAAGCTTTCAGTAAGAGTAGGGTACTGTTGAGAGTATATCCTAGCTCTATGTTTGTTGCTCTTTATTAGAGAAAGTGGATAGAGTGAAAACATTAAGAAAAATAAAAATTGACAGTGAGGAACACATCACCATTGACACAAATCAAGATCCCATAAATCAGCAGCTTGTATTTGATGTTCAAATCAGTTACAATCAGCAAGCCCAGTGGGTCTCTACAACTTCAGAGTTCTCATATCAGCTTATGTATCTTTAGTTTGCACACAGGCCATTAGTAGTTTCAGAATAACTATTACATACATTCAGATGTCCAGAGACCAACATTTGCTTATCTTCTACAGAAGTATTTATAGAAGAATGAGGAGGTGGGAGGATTTCCTGGGTTAATTAATGCAGATTGATGACTCTTCGGCCTTTGAGGGCCTCTGTGTCATGTTGAAGTAACTATGTTTTCTGCTTCCTGATGCCTAATTATCAAAAATATTTACTTCTGTGCTGTTCTTAATCTTTAAAATAGTTTTGCCGACAATTAGAGATAAGATCCTTGATCAGTATTAATTGTTCGGCTGTCTTTGATTTTTGTGAGGCTCCAGGTGTCTTTAGGAGCTGGAGAGGGTTCGATTAGCCTCTGCTTCAGGCGGTGGAAGCTTTCTCGGATCGACAGATGTCTTCGTCTCTTCCTAAAACACTTTTAATTTACTTGAGATCTATGTTTTAGGTCTGATCAGGCTTATCTTGTGTCTTCTAGTCTTTATGATGCTTTTATCCGTGGATTTAGGCTTTTGATTTGCTATGTTTTTCTAACGTACGGGGCTGCATAGAGGCGATATGGCATGTAACCCTCACGAAACACGGATAAACCAGAAATTTTAAACCCTGCCAGTGGCTTCCTTTGGTAAATCAAAGTAGGAGGTCGTCACCCTCTTGCCTTTGAAAATTCTTCAATCATGGCGAAAAACCATTTAACCACACAAAATATGAAAAATAGTTATAAAATCCTGCATGTATGGGCTAACTTTTGCTTCGGGGCGTGTGGAGGGAGCATGGCCATTGGAGGGAATCATCCAACGGTCGATATTGATTAGAGGAGGTCAAAGGGAAGTTGGAAAAAGAATCTAAATCATAGCCATCGATCGCGCAAAGATCGACGGTCGAGAGCGGAGGTGAAAAAATAACGTGAAGGGGTCACGTTATTTTTGAAAAATAAAAGTGAAAAAAGGTTCGAAACCTTTGTTTTGGTCGAAAAATGGTTAAAATAATGTTCGGGGTTCGGGAGGATCGTGGGCCATCGGATGAGATCGGCCCATAGATCAACGGCGGAGAACAGATGCCCAAAAACCTTATAAAATGTGCTCGGATCCGAAAATTTTTAATAAAACCTTGTTGAATGAAGTTCCTGGGTCCATATTTGTTAACTGGTCAAGGAATCAGGGCAATGGATTATGGGTCATCGATCTGCAAATCAGATCGACGGTGGAGATGCTTTATTTACCGCGCGGTAGCCTGGTTAACTGTCAGACATCTTTGGCGAGCGATCACCATTGGATGAGTAGGCCCAGATCGGACGACGGAGGTCCATATCGCTGCGTGTCTTGGTCCAAACTTTAATGCGCAATGAACGGTGGTTTTATGAACAGTAGCTGGGAGACGTGTCAAATAGCGTATGGAATCGTTGTCTGTTTCGGGAAATAACTCCCTATAGGTCGTTCGGTCAGAAACCTCCACAGATCGGGGCTTACTATTCAAGAAGGACTCACACAACCAAACTTGTACGCTAAAAACTAGATATTATCGGTTGTAGAACTCACTCGTAGATCCTACATTTGATGTAGATCTCGCGGGGTCCAAACCCCCAGCTACTCTTCTTCCTCTTCAACCTGAAAATCAAGAAGAAGTGTGCACGAAAATCTAGTTGTACAGCATATATCTTTCCTAAATGTCAGTATAATCCATGTGAAACATCATATAAACAATAATAAGTGTTTAATTAACAGTCTTTTCACATATATAAGCAGATATTAACACGTGAATTTGGAAACAAGATGGGTCTTCTTCATTACGAACAACATGTACAATAATAGAAATGTGGAGAGATCACTTGAATCCTTCCACGATCTTCGAAAAGACCGTCGTCTCGATCCATCCAGCCCTTGCCTCGCTAGGATTCTTTCAAAACTTGTGCACACGAGATGACATATAAGCTGATGAACATCTCCAGGAAACAAGGATTTCCTATAAATACCTGGGAAGTGCAGGAGGCACGGGAAATCAGACTTGAATTGGGCTCCAACAGAGTATAATTTCTATAATTTTTCTCTTCCCCTTAGGCCATGCATATGAGGGGATTTTATACTCCCTCAAAGTAGTTTCAATCAGTTGGAAATAGTTGGCCACGGGCTGGGGTGGTTGAATTACGGGAATAACCATCAATCCAGCGTCGAAAATAGGGTTTTTCTATATATTTCTTAATGATTTTAATGGCATACGCGGAAAAGTATCTCTGGACTCACGTATACATGCGGAAAAGTCTGGGCATATCCGCGTATGGGTTTTGAAACACTGTTTTTTATGAACTTTATTCAAGTCTGTGGGAAAGGGTGCCCAAGGCCAAAGAGACAAGCATGAATCACATGAGGGTGAAAAATGATGCTATGACAGATTCCCCCTAATATATGAGGTCAGAAGGGGTACATGATGGCCGAAATGTATTATGTGCATAGAAAGAACTTCGCGAGGACAAGAGAGGACTTCACCAGATTTCAGCCTGCTAAAAACCAATGAAAGAAAACAGAGAGTCAGCTCATGTCTGAGGTGGGCATACCCATGCTCAGTCAAAAATATATCCATATAGAGAGTACATAATAGATCCAGAATGTATACAAGTATAGCTGAACTGAAAGCACACAATGAATCATCTGAGCACGGCCCGGAAGTACAAGTCGGAATCAATGTCCAAGTATCACATATATCAAACTAATCAATAGTGCTGAAAATGGATGTCTGATCACAAAAGTAACTGAATCTCCAGGTACCAAATCATAAGGGGTGGAACACATGGTACAATCACGCAACTCGGGAGCCAACATATAGGATGCTACTGTACTGACACTGCAACATATAAGGGTGGACGACATCACTGGCAGAAATTGAATGGACTGTCAAAAGTGAACCGAAAAATGCTGATGCAACCCGAGGTCTTCACCGATCTCGATGGCACAATTCTACACAATGGGAATAAATGAGCTAAAGTCGACCATGTGAGAAATCGTTGGATTACCGGTCAATAATGTAAACCGTTAACCAACGCGAGACAACCCACCAATAATGAAAATGAGTGTCAAGGTGCCCCAGTACAATCTAACAAGTGTGAATGAATGAGTTGAAGTCAAACACTTGGAAGAATCTACCAATCAGGAGGCAATGATGAATCCCCACTGTCGATAGCGAAGAGTCTGCCACTGATGACTGCAAACCCTAAGGTACTGAAAAAATACTCTAGACCTTATTCCCAGAGCAATGAGTCGGAGTCGATGGGAAAAGATCTGCTGGAAGGAAGGAATTAAGGCATCCCACATCAGTCCAACGCGAGTGTAACCCGCAGGCCAAGATTTGGAAGGAATCGGATGAAGTAGAGTGACGGAACCAAAACCGAAGTACGTTTCCGACATGCACAAGATGAAGCTAGCGCACGGAAGAAACCCTCTAAACCAACCAATAATGAAAGCTGACACAGAGGCGAGAAATCCACCGATAGGGTCAAATGGAAATCAAGGTACTGCACAAATCCCAAGTGTGATAATGTGTGCTGACGTCGAACACAGGGGAAACCACTCAGTCAAAGACCCATAATGATGATCAAATGCTGAGCACAAGGTCACCTATCAATGATGGAAATAGGGCCAGGGTGCGGCTCTAGGTTTACTCTCAGAGCAATATGTCGTAGTCGATGAGAGACAAACCCGCTAGTAAGAAGTCAATGGAGACCTTCTCAAACCAGCACGAGCAGAAGACCAAAACATCTGATGTGATAGAACAAGATACTGACAAGACCGGGAAGGCCGACTGAATAATGAGTCAAGAGACACCGCAGAATGGCCAACTTTGGTTAAAATTCCCTTGAACAAAAGCACGACTCGTGATGACCATGGCAGTGAAAAATGACACTGTATAAGTCTGTTATGCAGGAGGCAAAAACAAACTCTCCATATGATTGGAAGAGATAACCAACCGGGGGAGGACTGACCAGTGAAACAAGGAAAAAGCTGAACCTAGGTCAGAACTAAAACCATCCCAAATGAAGGAAATATATAACTGTATGTGCTTTGTTCAAGGGCGACAAACTGATACTGTACTGCCATCAAATTATGAAGTAACATCCCGTTCCCGCTCTTTTTGTTATATTTAATTTTTTTGTCTTTTTCATATAATAAGCCTGAAAAAGAATAAAAGAATGCTATGGTACAATGGATGGAACGAGTATCAAGAAACAGATGCACTAGTTCCTGGGATAGGAACGATCCTATGCTCAATGCAAGGTGGCGGAAACTGGTAAGCGATACTCAAAGGAATGTTCCATCCATGGGTAAAAAGGGTGTCAAGTCGCGATAGCTAAGTGCATGCAATGGTTAACTTGTATAGAAAATCAAGGTCAAAATATGGCTTAAACATCGAGTCCAAATGAAGTCGGCTAAAGGCCAGGATAAACAAGTAGCCAATATGCAATGGAGTAATACAACTTAACAACACCAGGGAGCCTCTAGGGTAATAGCCGGAAAAAATGATAGTGAAGAAGAAGAAGAATGAAGCTTCAACACATAAGTCATGGTGGGACTAAAGAGGACTCTCGAGCCTACATGAAACGCAGCATGGGAAACAAGTGCTAGCGAGGAACTAACTAGGAAGCCCATGTAAAGGAAGGCTCTACCACCAAGTCATGATTAAATAATCGGCGAGTGAAATGGGTGAAATACTCATGACCTGATGGGATCGACCCTATGGCAAGTGATCAGAATGGAGGCTAGTATGCAAAATGCAACGGAAAGTGGATTTCCTAACCTATATGCCAGTGAAGATCATATACCTGCCATGACAGGTCAGCAGTCATGGATCAAAAACCGGAAAAATCTCAACTTCATCAAAATGTACCTGAAAATATACCAATCTGGGCACTTACAAGCATCCGGGTTATGCAACTTAAGATAGATTGAAAAAATAGGCATAACAATTTTTTGCAAAAATTTTCAATTTCTGGGCATAAATACACATGTTACCTCATATTTGGTTCATTGTTACTTGCTGATTTGGGAAAAAGAGCTCTGGAGAAAAACCCTCTTTCGTCAAAACAGGAGCAATCAGCAGTCAAACTTCGCCGAATCAGTCAGGTAAGCTCTTAATCCATCATTATTATCAATTTTGTCCATTAATAGAGTTAAAATTTGGAAATTTCATCGTAGAAAACATTTGTTTTGATTTAGGGCTTTGCGTATACGCGTGTTCGTATGGACCAAACCGCGTATGATACGTGACTGTCTATAGGGTAAGTCACGTATGCGCAACCCGTGATGTAAAAAAATGCATCTAATGAACAAATAAATGAATTTTTTTAGGATGACCATCACTTGGAGGGAACGTGAGCATAGTGCAATTGATAATGAAGTGATGCAAGATCAACAATCACTCAATATCCTTCGAAATTGCAGATTGCTAAAATTTTTCAAAATGCTAAACATGAAAAGTAACGTCCGGTTGCTTGAAATGATGGTAAATTACTGGGAACCGGAGGAAGATTGTTTCGTGATAGATCAAATGCCTATACACATAGAGGTAGAAGACATCTACTTCATTACTGGACTCTCACGGAGGGGAGACCCAGTAGATTTGCACGGCAAGCCTTTGGGAGGGCTTATTGTGGATGACTATGTCCACGTCTACTGTGTAGAGGGGTCCAAAAAAGTAGGGACTCAGATTGCCATAAAAGATTTGAGAGATCTGCACATGAATATTCTCCTATTTACCATCGGTAGGGTAGCAGGATCTGCTTCCTTGCATCAGGCATCCAGGACCCAGATGAGTATAGCTGTGGAATGCCTAGCTCACCTGTATGATTGGTGTACAACTCTGTTAATCAATATGAAGCAACAACTGACCTCCATCCGAAAAGCAAAAACAAATCATTTTGGATATGGAACTATTTTGATGACATTTTTCTTTGAGAAGATTCTTGGGCTTCGACCCAAAGTGATCTCCTCAATTAACAACCCAAGAGACCCAAGAATTGCCCGATGGGCTGATCTGATGAAGAGACTGGGGGGAAGTGAAGTTCCCCGAACCACCTGGGATGATGAGTTCTTCCAATGGTGGGAGGAACAAGTCATAGCAGTGGAAGACTAGCCCTATGTCGGGATGGATTTCCACGGTGATCCAAACCTCGTCCTTCCACCTGGTGCGGCATGGGGCACAATCAGTGAGATTGCAATTTTTTATTATATGATTTTTTGGATTTTTTCAATATATGTGAAAAAATGTGAAAACAAAACATGTTTTTAATTGGATTCAAAATGACTTACAATATTATGATGACCATGATACAGATATTGGACCAGTCTGTCCTGAGGGCTACCCATGGCATAAGCACCGCAGAGGCGAAGCAGATACTGAAGACCCAGGCAGAACCCTCCATGCTATTCAGAGGAACTTGGAGGGTTTGACTCGCCAAGTGCCTATGGCTGCAGTGGAAGATCTACCTGAGGCTATCCAGAGATGGGTAGTGAGAGTACCACGTGACTGGGTGTGATTATTCCGCCGTGTTGCTACTGCGATCGTGTTCTATAGGAATACGAATATTGGGCAGGGACCATAAGAGTAGATAGACATGATTACTGGATGACTGTATATTTTTGATACTGATCATGATCGGGCATAAGCCCTAATTTTGTATGACTTATGGATCCAAATTTTGTATAGTTTTTTTAACACTCTAATGATATATATATACAGCGATTTATGATGCGATGTGACAAATGTATAAAAAATGCATGATGTTTTTTATGATTAAATTTTAATGTATGGAATGATTAATATGCCAATCAATTGCTTGATTAGCTAATGAGTCTGCCATCCAATTGTCTGCTCGAGGAATATGAATGAATGTTAAAAATTGAAATGATCTTTGTAACAAACATACCCTCAAAAACAACCGGAGTAAAAATGGATCTCGAACCCGATAAGTATTTTTCAACTACGACACCACCAGCTGGGAGTCCAAGAAAACTACCAACGAATCAACACCCAAAGATATTGCCTCCGAGAGTAGATAAATAACTGCAGTGTACTCTGCTATATTATTGGAAGCAGGACCAATGTAGACTCCTCTTGATACTAACAGCTGATCGGATGGATGATGAAGCACCCAAGCCGCGGAAGCCAAGTTCCGGGTGTGTCTACTAGCACCATCGGCGAAACCATAATGACTCATGACATTCGACACAACCTGCCAAAGCAGATCAAAAACATCACCATCACATCAAAGACCTAAAAACCAGATATGTACAAAACAAAACTACTAATATACAAAAGTAAGATGCTGGGCCGAAGCCTAGGCATAATACCTTTTCAAATAGAGCCCATTTCTGGGCTCCGGCAACTCATTTCCTTCAAAATCAACCAAGGTATATGCTCCTTTTTTAAGGACTTTTTTAACGATGAAGGGGCCATACCACATAGACTTAAACTTTCCTGCCCCCAGGGCATCTTTTTCTTGGGCATAGACCAAAACAAGGTCACCTTCTGAAAAAACCCTAGGTTTGACCGCCTTATCGTACTGAGCTTTAACTCGGTTTTTATGCGCCTCATTCATCGTGGCGGCATCCCGACGCTGCTCATCGAGATGTTCCAGATGAAGGAGACGTTCTTCAAGACTAGAAGTGTCAGGAAGAAGTTCAACAGCTAACTTAAGAGAAGGAATCTCACATTCAATGGGAAATACGGATTCCAACCTGTGCACTAGCTGAAACGGAGTAAAGCCAGTTGCAGTTTTCACTGACGTCCTGTATGCCCAAAGTGCAAGATATAGCATAATATGCCAGTTGGATCTAGCTTTATCAATTGTCCTTTGAAGAATTGTCTTCAAGGATTTATTCATGGCTTCCACTTGCCCATTGGCTTGAGGATAATATGGAGATGAATGCTCCTGCCGGAAACCTAATTTTAGAGCCAACTCAGCCATCATGCTATTCTGAAAATGACTGCCATGAACAGTGAAAATCTCTCTAGGAATACCAAAATGAGCAATAACCTGTTTGAAAAGAAAAAGAGCTGCAGTCTCACCGTCATTCCCAAAAGTAGGCATAGCCTCGACCCACTTCGTAAAGTAGTCTACTGCTACAATAATGTACTTGTGACCTTTAGCTGAAGGCGGGTTACAAGTAGTATAATCAATACCCCACTTTGTAAAGGGACCGACAGTAATGACTGGAAAAAGCGGAGCTGGATGAGCGCACATTTTTCGAGTATAAACTTGACACGGATGACACTTTTTGACCGACTCCACACAATCTTTGAAAATCAAAGGCCAAAAGTACCCAGCACGCAAGATTTTTTGGGTTGTAGCAAGCCCAGATAAATGACCACCACAAGCTCCACTGTGGCAATCATTCAGCACAGCCTCAGCTTCTTCGAGAGTTAAGCAATGTCTCAGGATTGAATCAACCCCTCGACGGTATAAAGCATCACCAATAATTACATAATTTTTAGCCAAGTGACGCAACTTACGGCACTCATCTTTTGAAAAAGTAGAGGGAAACTTCGCAGTCTGAAGATACACAATGATATCTCCATACCAAGGATCCTGTGTAGAGATGAGAAACAAATGTTCATCTGAGAATGATTCATCATAGACTATCTCTTCTCCACAGGGCAAATCGGAAATTAATTCCGCGAAAACTAATGATTTCTTGGACTTGGCAGACATAAACTCAAGATCAAATTCCTGCAAAATCACAATCTATCTATTGTATTTTCCCCCAATCACTCACCTACTGAGAACAAACTAAAATGGATTGGCTGCTGCCAAAAAATAAGTTTTTCGTAGAAGAATATAATGTCTGAGTCGCTGCACAACATGAACAGCTGCTAAAGCTAGCTTCTCTATCGGAGTATACCGGAGTTCAGGTCCTACCAAGCCTCGACTAAGATAGTATATAACATGCTCTGCAAGAGCATCGTCCTCCTGAACCAGAACCATACCAATGGTAGATTCTGCTGCTGCAAGATACAAAAGGAAATCCCTGCTATAATCAGGTGGACTCAATAAAGGAGCAGAGGTCAATGCTTTTTTCAAAGCATCGAATGAGCGTTGAGCGAAGTCATCCCAAAAGAATGGAACTCCCTTCTTCAAAAATCTCATAAATCCTTTGGTAACTTCAGCATAATTTACGATAAACCTCCGAAGAAAATTAGCTTTTCCTTGTAGACTTTGAAGTTGACGAATAGACGACGGGGGAGGCAACCGTAGTATTGCCTCAACCTTGAAGGGATCTACCCTAATCCCTTCCCTAGACACAATGAATCCCAATAACCGACCGGATGTAATCGCGAAAACACACTTGTTCGGATTCAACCTAATCTTGTAGAAACGACATCATTCAAATACTTGACGGAGGTGAGCAGGATGATCCATTCTCTTTCGAGAATGAGTAGCTAAATCATCCAAATATGCCTCGATAATATGTTTGATGTCATGGAAGGCATATGACATGGCCCGCTGAAACGTAGCCCCAGCATTTTTAAGACCAAAAGGCATCTTCTTGTAAGCAAACGTACCCCAGGGACAAATAAAAGCAGTCTTATGCTGATCTTCAGGACGGATAGTAATCTAATTATATCCGGAGAAACCGTCCATGAAGGAGAAAATTTCATTACCGGCACACTCATCGATGATCTGATCTATAAATGGTGTGGGGTAATTATCTTTCGGACATGCTTTATTAAGGTCTCTGAAATCAATGCAAACTCGAATTGTTCCTTGTTTTTTATCCACGGGAACAGGATTCGAAACCCACTCTGTCAAAGGAACAGGGAAAATAAATCCCGCCTTGAGCAGCTTCTCCACCTCGGCTTTGATAGCTGCAGCCTTCCTAGGATTGACCGGATGAAGTTTTTGCCTCACAGGCTTAGCATTTTTGTAAGTCTTGATCTCATGCTGGACAATAGATGGATCTATACCAGGCATTTCCTCATAAGACCAAGCGAACACATCCCTAAACTCTTTAAAGAGATCGGTGTAAATTTGAATCTCTTCAGGGGAACATTCAGCTCCGATGAAGACATTCTCTATAACATTGGGATTCCTGGAAATGTTCACCGGGATAGTTGGAGAAATCACAGCCATGTTCCCTTCAGCATATACCTGTGTTGGTGCTAAAGGGTTCAGGACTGGGCGAACAGGACCAGGAGACAAAGGACTTGGAAAACTTGATTCAACTTCGCTCAAATCAGGTAAAAAGTAAGACCAATGATGCAAATCATCCCACGGTCTATCTATACCAGTCATAGCTTCCAGGATGGCCTCTTCAGATGGAAGAGTGGTATCAAGGCAATCCTGGGCAGAAGAAGAACTAAGTGTCCAAGCCGAAGCCACATCGCCATCCAACTCATCCGGAGAAGAAGGAGCTGGAATGGACTCTACAGAGTCAACAATAGATTGATAAGAAATCTCAGCTGCAGACATCGGAAATGCCATTCCACCCACTTGAACTTTCGCTAATGTGGAGGTAGGGGAAGGCAAGGTCCAAGGATCTAAAAAATAATGAGTTCTAAAGAACTCTCTTTGAAGAGGAGCCCTGAAGGATGAAATTGCATTTATATGAACGGTAGGAGGTGGAATATCAAAAGTACCCATCAAAGAAGAATACATTCCAACCCCTAAATTCTCAACAGGTGGCTTGGCATTATCCACCTTTGGAATAGTTGAGTCAGTAGATGCATTCGGGTCTACAGGAGAATAGTCTAGTTGATCCACTGTAACAATCCTCCCTTCGTGAGGGAAACAAATAACCAGAAATAATGAGGATGTAATGGCATCCATCTCATAAATCCAGTTTCGCCCCAATAGAAGGTTGTAGTCCAAGCTTGCATCAACTATCTCAACCTCTATATTTATAGTTTTTCCCCCAACACAGATGGGCAAAGCTGGGACAATACCATGCGGTCTATGAGAATGACCATCAAACGCAGTCAGAAGAGTAGCAGATGGAACAGCTGCGGGAGATCCAATTCCCTTCCAGCATGCGAGAGACATCACACATGTGGAAGCGCCCTCATCAACGACCATTCCAAAGATATTGAATTTCCGAAATGATGATTTGATATGAAAAGCCATATGATGGGGGAGTCTCTTTTTAAAATTAGACATATCGAATGTAATCAAAAGAGAGTTCTTTGGATCGACAGCCCCAATATCAGTGAGCAGAGCACTGCGCTGAGCTGGACAAGACTGGAGCACCTCAATAGCCGACATGGCACAAGGAATCTGCGTCAGATCTTCCACAATAGAGTAGTTCTGGGCAGCCCTGGCATTTGGATTAATCGTCGTACGCTTGGTAGATGCTTTTGGCATCTGAGGTATAGGCTCAACAGTAGGCCTCGTAATATGAAGCGGCTCAGTACCATCGGGAGCACCCTTGGCTTTCGAAGACTCATCTTCGCCATAATCACGGGATCTCGTGGTGATATCCGCATGAGCACTCATCATGTATATGTTTGACGGATTTTCCCCTTCCTGGGTGCCCCCAGAGGAAGCCCCAGTATTTTGATTTGCGCCAACAACTAGCTGTTGCCCTTGGGGAAAAGGGTTTGTCAACACAGCCTGGGAACTAGAAGAACCCTACTGAGCTAACAAGCGCTGCGCATCCTGAATTTTAGGGCAAAGGTGAGTAAGATGGTCTCCAACACATAACTTGCATGGAAACTTCACTTTCTTTTTATCCTTTGGACCCTCACCAACATGCTCGTTGGATTTATTTGCATTACCCTTCCCATTCTTGCCCTTTTCTTATTATTGTTCTATCCCTTCTTCTTCCCTTTGGATTGTTGATTTTCTTTAGGGTTAGAAGTCTGAACGGCATTTATCGACAAATATTGAGAAGGCGATGACTCAACAGGCACAACCTGACCAGAAGAAGCAGATTGTATAGACAACTGCTGCAATTGACTAAGCAGGTTAGCTGCACCACTATTGATCGACCCAATAATTCCGTCACCATGAGGACCGGGTTTAGTCTTGGATATGTCTAATTTGGAGCGAGGAGCATTAGGCAAATATTTATGAAGGACACCAGACTGAGAATATATCAATTCAAGCTGTTGGGCCCTAAAAATAGCCTGCTCCTCAGAAAATACCCCTGAGAGGGATACATCCTTAGAAATATCTGCCTGCAGAGATTTCTAAAACCATTCCAAAAGAAATTCTCCCAGAATATAAGCTTTAATGAGCCTCTTCCTTCTCCTCCATTCCTGAATATGATCAAAAATGTGGGTTGTGTCGTCCTGCTTAAAACTAGCTAGGAGTTCAGTCCCGGCATCAAAATGGACAGGCAACTGGAAATGATTTAGAAATATAGTAGCAAAATCTCCAAAAGTAGCAAAACTGCCCCCAGTTAACTCAATGTACCACTTGGCAGCGTTTCCAGTCAAGGTGCGTTGAAACAACCTCAACCTAATCGAATCCTCGATCAGGGAGTTAGATGAACACCATAAATGGAAAGTGGTGATATGATCAGCCGGGTCCTCTCCATTCTTGCCTTCAAACTTTGGAATGTCTGAAGGTATTTTGGTAGGAACCGGAGGCCACCTCGGACTATATCGGATCGGATCATTCGTCAATTTCGACAAATCTGGCAAGTTCAACGTTGCCAGAAAAGGTAAACGAGGAGGAGCCTGAGGATTCCATCCTTGGTGGGATGAATTCCCAACATTCTGAAAAGAATAACCTGGATTTGATGAGGCACCAGGTTGCCAGAAAGAACTCGTAGAAAATTTTGGGCCATAGGACCCAGCATTTGGAGAAGGACCCCCTCCCAATGTAGAGTTACCATAGACCGGACCAATTCCCCCCCCCCGAAGTAGTAAATAAAGAGGAAACCCCCTGATATGGGTTCCAAGCATTAGAAAGAGAGGAAAAAGCCTGATAAGCACTCGATGAAGGGAAAGAAACATTCCCTTGTTGACCAGCGAGAAACTGATTCCCTGCCCCCTCTGCCATAAATAGAGGGTTCCAACCTGTAAAGGTAGTCGAACTCTGACCTCCAGACCAAGGGTTAAAACTCTGAGTCTGAGAAGTAAAAGGAAAAGACCCTAAGGAAGGATTCGAACTAGGAATATGCCCACTTCCGAAGGGGAACCCTTGAAAAGAAGCTGACCCACTAGCCATGGAGGACATGGGTGCAGACATAGTTGTAGCAACGGAAAAGGAAAACGAAGGAATCCCACTAATGGGAATTCCAAAACAAAAGGGACCAGATTGAGAAGCTTGTGTTTGGGTGAAGCTAGAGCCAAACACAACAGTACTAGAAACAATCGAAGATATAGCAATTGTGCCTCCTCCTTCTACTGAAGCAGGAGTCTGAATGCTTGCAGCACTCACAACCGCAACCACGTTCCCAGTCGTGGCCATCGAAAGGTATGAATGAGATGGATAAGGACTTTCTGGTCTTGTAGACTCAGGTCCGATGTACTCAACAACAAATGGAGAATTAGAAGGAAGAGGAGATGGAAGTGACTTAGGAGACTGAGGTATTTCCTCTACTTCTACTTCTTCTTCTGCTTCTCTTGGGAATAAGACTCTCGAGGTGAGCGGAGTGCTCCTCACGGAACTAACACCAGAACCAACTACAACACCTTCAAGCCCTAGCGGAGGATCTCTCTCCGCTGCATCAGATACCACAGAGTGATATTCACCTGCTATATTACTCCTACGCCTTCTTGAAGAAGGCTCAACACTCTCGGGAGATAACACTCGGATTCTCCTCGACCGACAAGGCGCTTGATCAGCCACTTTAACAGATTAATTAGACTCAAAAAGTATAAAGCTAAGCAAGCTAGGAGCAAAGAGAACTCACTGCAAAAATCCCTAAGATGCAACCATGTAAGCAGCCTTCGGTATTTCCGCTTCGGGTGATTAGGACCGGACACCAAAATGCAATGAAAAAAATATATTGGTAGGACCTCATAATGTACCATTTTGACTACATATTTTTACCACCTCTTTACTCTTTTTAGTCCATATCTAAAGTTTACACATTATCATTCCTATCTATTTTTTCCAAAAGGTAACTAAAGTTCTTCTCTTTACTCTATTTTATCTACATTTTTGCATATAATTCCACATTAATTTTATATTTAATCATTAATCGAAGATATACGATCGGCGAGTTATCGCAGATAATGCATGATTTGGAACGCGTTCTTTGAAACATTCGACCCGTTCTTCCAAGCTTTGATCGACCCCATTCTTGAAAATACAGTCAATTATGTTCTTTGAAGCTTGAGTCAACGGGCCGCAAATCCTGATGCGCTCGTGATTTGCGATTTCGAAAGTGTATTTCAAGAATGATGGCAACAAGACGAAGACAAGTAAGGAAAGTTGTTACACGGATTGTTCTGAAGCCAGTATTTTTGTATCTATTGTAACAGTATTTTGCTATGGAAGAATAGAAAGACCCTGTTTTAAAATAAAAGATCAGATTTGGATAAAAATAGGATTTCTCTGATGTAACTGTAATAGATGTCTCCTCTTTAAAAAGAGGAGACATCATCATTAGAAGGGGAGTTAGAGACTGCGGGAGATACATTTTTTTTAGCGGAAAGGAGCAAGGCTCCATTGTAATGTATCATTTCTTTCGACAGATGAATAAAGGTTTCTTTTAAGCGCTTCAATTTAAACTCTTTCCTCTGGGGAATCTTGTGAGAAGGAAAGGGCCCGCCTTCATCACAAGATTCACCCGATTGCTCCTGTAGTATGTTAACTTCTTTATGATTTCGCACCTTAATTAAACACTGTTTGCTGAAGATTATTTATGCAGTTTTGTGTTTCTTACTAAAATTATGTTTTCCTTATTTACTGCATTATTCTGTACTGTTCATTCTGAAGAAGCTGTGAGTTATTTTATTTATAGTCATTTGTTTGCGGAATGAATGCGTGAAAGTTTGACATCAGGAAACAGGTGCTAAATATTCCCGTTTGGAGGAATAGGGTCCTGTTCTCCAATGATTGATCTTTCTCTTTAGCAGTGTGACTGATAACAGGAAACAGGTGCTGAAGATTCCTGCTTGGAGAAATAGGGTCTTTTTCTCCATTATGGTTGATTGATATTCTTTTCTGCAGAGTGATTTCCTTTCATTATCTTTCCTAGGATTCTTTTAATGAAGGTCTGCAACAGAGGATTGTTTCTGCTGTAACACAAGTAGGCTTCAACTTTTTTAAAAGTAAGGTGTGAGCAGTGTGATTAATATAATTTGTGTAATTAATACTACAACCCTTATTTTCTTTTGGAATTGAGCATATATAGTGTGTGATTGTCTTTGGAATAAACAGACCTTCCTGGGTTGACAATTTATGTGGCACTTGAATTGTTAAAACAATTAAAGCGACCAACATTTTGGCGCCGTTGCCGGGGAAGGAAATTATATATTTCAAAAGCATTGATGTTTTCTTTCTAGATGTGCAGATTGTATGAGAGGACGCGGAACCCAGAAGAAAACTAACCCTACAGGTGGCAAGGGCAAAGGAAGGGGAGGAAGAAAGACTTTTATTGACGAAATTGTATCAAAGGTTGAATCGTCGCAGAGATTAAGCTCTCGAAGACCAAAGCCTCAACGCTCCCCTCAATCAGACTACAAAACAAAAGAAGTTGTGAGCCCTGAAAACGTAGAGGAACCAGCAACAGATATTAAAGAACCAGTAGCCAGTGCTGAAGAATCAGAAGAAAGTGCTAAGGAATCAGTAGATAACGTTGAGGAATTAACAAAAGATATTGGACGACCAGTGGAAAACATTGAGGAGCCAGTAGAAGATTTTGAGGATCGAGCAAGTGCAATAGGAGATCAACCGATGGAAGGAAACAACGAAGAATTCTTTGGTGGAGGACGAGTAGATCCTGAAGTAGAAGGAAAGGATGAAAATTCTCTCTCTACCTTGGGATTTCCTATCAGTGATCTCCCTAGAGGAACAACCCCTATGAAGAATATCCCATTGTCAGCTTTACCCAACTTCCATGGTTTATCCTCTGAAGATCCGGATGAATTTCTTTTTGAATTTGATATATTATGCAGAAGTTATGATTATGTTACTAATGCTCAGAAGTTGAAACTGTTTCCAGCAACATTAAAAGGAAATGCGTTAAGATGGTTCATGAGCCTTGGAAGCCAGGTAATCACAACATGGGAACAGATGAAACAGAAATTTCTGCTTAAATATCAAGATTATTGTCGGACAAGAGAAAAGAGGGAGGAATTATTCAACATGGCACAAAAGGCGGACGAGAATTTGGAGGACTATGTGGAAAGACTGCAGTATAATCTGCAGAGATCTGATCATCCGAATGTAAGTAAAGAAATTCATAAAACAATATTACTTAGAGGATTAAGGGACGATTGTTTAGACATGTTAAACATGCTTGGCAAGGGAGATATATCTAAAGAATCATATGATGAGATTGTTGAACTTTGTAAAAGATGTTCAAGAGGAGCTACAAGGAACAGAGTAAGTAACAGAGATCTCACCTATTCAAGAGTGCAGAAATCAGCCAGTGGGGGAGCAACAAGAGCTGAAATAGGTAATTTACTTGAATAATTTAAAACTGAGATGTTAAGTTCTTTTGCTTCACAAATTGACACCTTGCAGGTTAAAAAGAAGCAGGCTGAAGCAGAAGCAGCTCTGGCTGTCTTTTGCCCTAAATGCAGAGATAAACATCCACTAAGGGAATGCCCATTGGACAAGATACCAATCTGCACCCTTTGTGAGAAAGATCATGAAACACAACAATGTCCTTCTCTACTTGGAATAAAGGCAGCACTACAGCCAACGGAAGAAGAAGCTGAAGTATTTTATCTGCTAACACAAAGAAGACAATGGCAACCAAGAGGAAAAGGTATGAATTCTAGCATGCCATTTACATCTTCTAATCGTTGGAATAATTATCCTTCTTTCAGTCAGAAAAATTACCCTCCCTTTAACCAAATGCAATACCCACCCTTTAATCAGATGAATTACCCACCCATGCAACAAACAAACCCTCCCTTTGTAGATCCTGCAATGTGGACTCCTTGGCCCCCACAACAGCCATCTTCTTTTAATCCATGGAATTCAAATTGGAGGAGTCAACAACTCCCGTATCCAAATCAATTTCCTCAATTTCAACAACCACTTCCTCTACCATCAAGTGCTCCACCAAATAATCAAATGAGACCCCAGCTACCTATACAACCAAATCCTAACCCCAATAATAAAGCTGTGCAAGTTATTGACATTCAAAACTAGCCTACACTTCATGTTTTCCCTGCACAATGCAATGACATCCATTTAAGATCCAGGAAAATAGTTGAACCTATTATTGATGATGTTACTTCTTTGGATTCTGATAAAGAAGAAACCGAGAAACATAATTCACACAAAGAAGCACAACCACCCTCTAACAAGGATGCTGAAATAACAGAGCCACCATTCCCCGAACGTTTAGTTTTAACTAAAACGCCTGAAACACCTGCTTTTAATATTTTAGGGGAATTACAAAATTTGTATGTTAAAATTCCACTTTTACAGGCACTAAGAGATGTACCAATCTATGCCAGAACCATGAGGGATATTTGTGTTAAGAAACCTGGTAGGAAAACTAAGGATCCCCTTACAGTTCATGTTATGGGTGATCTATCTGCATTGATGTCCGGAAAAACTCCTCCTGTGAAATATGGTGACCCCGGCCATCCTACTGTGACAGTTCAAATTGGTAAAACAATAATCCCTCAAGTTCTGGTAGATTTAGGTGCTGCAATAAATATCATGACTCTGGAAACTTCACAGTTGCTACAGCTAAAGAACACAATTAGAGACACACCAACCATCCTAGAGCTAGCTGACCGTTCTACAATTAAACCAGAAGGAGTTGTTGAGGACTTAGTTATCTCGGTTGAATCCTGGAATTATCCAGCTGACTTTGTGGTGTTGCAAACTAAAACAAAGTTGGGGGGACACCCTCTAATTCTAGGAAGGCCTTGGCTTGCTACATCCGATGCCTTTATCAGCTGTAGATTTGGTTCAATGACAATTTCCAATGGATATGAAACCAAACAACTTACTCTTTATCGTCATGCTACACCCATGATTAGCAATGAGAATTCTGTATGGATGGATTATGATGATAATGCTGTTCAGCCTATTTTGACTATCAGACAAGCTTTGAGTTTTAAAGACAACACAGAGGACGAAGTAATTAATAGTTTTATTTGTGAACCTTCCTCTGTGGTTGCTGAAACTCACAATCAATTGATTACACTCTTTGAAATAGATACCCACGACAAGATTGAATCTGAATATTTACCTCAAACATCAACCTCCATCTCCTCTAAAAGCATAACAGTGTAAATCGAACCTGGAAAAACACTGAACATAAATCCTGATCTGACAGTTGATGAAACACATCAGTTAATGAAGTTATTACTTGAAAATAAGGAAGCATTCACATGGGATTACACGGATATGAAGGGAATCTCTCCTGAATTATGTACTCACCGGATTTATATGAAGGAAGGTTGTCGACCAGTCTGTCAACCCCAAAGACGAATGAACCCTAATTTAAAAGAAATTGTGAAAGAGGAACTTCAAAAATTGCTTAATGCAAGATTTATATACCCTATATCTGACAGTGAATGGGTTTCCCCATTGGTAATAGTCCCTAAGAAAAATGGGAAATGGAGGGTGTGTGTAGATTATAGGGCTTTAAATAAAGCCACTCAAAAGGACCACTTTCCTTTACCATTTATTGATCAGGTGTTGGACAGTTTGTCAGGGAAGAAATTATTTTCCTTTTTAGATGGATTCAGTGGGTATAACCAAATCAGGATTGCACCCCAAGACCAAGACAAGACCACTTTTACTAGTCCTTGGGGAACTTTTGCCTATAGAGTTCTTCCATTTGGACTATGTAATGCACCAGCTACTTTTCAAAGGGCTGTTATAGGAATCTTTTCTGATATGTTGAATGACTCTATGGAAATATTTATGGATGATTTTACTCCTTATGGTGTGTCTTTTGAAGATGCATTACAGAATCTTGAGAAGGTGCTTAAACGTTGTATACAAGATCACCTCTCCTTAAGTACTGAAAAATGTCATATGATGATGAGTGAAGGAATAGTGCTTGGAAATTTTATCTCATCTCAAGGAATTTAGGTAGACCAATCCAAAATACAGGTCATTCAAAATCTTCCTATTCCTAAAACACAAACGGATGTAAGAAGTTTTCTTGGACATGTTGGATATTACAGAAGACTCATTAAAGATTTTTCTAAGATAGCTTCTCCATTATTTGTGTTGCTTATGAAAAATGCTGAATTTAAGTGGACTAATCTTTGTCAGGAAGCCTTTGTAGCACTCAAGCATCAGTTATCTATAGCTCCTATTTTGAGAGGACCTGATTGGGCACTTCCCTTTCATATATCTTCTGATGCTTCAGATACTGCAATTGGAGCTGTCTTGGGACAAGAAGAAAACCATCTTCCTTATGCTATCTATTTTATCGGTAAGAATATGACCCCTGTTGAGCTTAATTATACAGTCACCGAAAAGGAATTCTTAGCAGTAATTTATGCCATTAACAAATTTCGACATTATATCACTGGTTACTCTACTTTTGTCCATACTGATCACTCAGATATCAAGTATTTAATGAATAAATCTGTCATAAATGCTCGAGTTACCATATGGTTATTGTTACTGCAGGAGTTTGATATTACAATTGTAGATCGACCAGGTAAAGAAAATGTTGTGGCTGATTTCCTTTCACGGTTAAAAACTGATAATAATATTCCAGTAGATGATTCCTTTCCTGATGAGTATCTATTTGCAGTATCTGCTCACTCTCCTTGGTATGTAGATATTGCCAATTATTTGGTTGCAGGAAAGTTGCCATCACACCTGTCACATAGAGAAAAGAGGAGAATTGTTCAACAAAGTGCCAGGTATAGCTGGATAAGCGGGTGTCTTTTTCACACAGGACTTGATCATGAAATTCGAAGATGCATTAGAGAGGATGAGGTGTATGATATACTAAAAGCTTGTCATGATGGCCCTTATGGAGGGCATTTCGCTTATAAAAGAACAGCACACAAAATTCTAAGGATGGGATAGTATTGGCCCTCACTGTTTAAGGATGCAAAGAATTATGTGCGAGCCTGTGATAGCTGTCAGAGAATGGGTCAACCCAATCATAGAGATCAAATGCCATTAAACCCCCAGGTAGTACTTGAACCATTTGAAAGATGGGCCTTAGATTTCATAGGACCCATCAATCCTCCATCCAATCAAAGAACTTATATATTAGTCTCTACAGACTATATGACTAAATGGGTAGAGGCCAAAGCACTTCTTAGAGCCAATGAAGAAGTTGTCCTAGCTTTCTTATATGAAGAAATCTTTATTAGATTTGGAATTCCTAGAGAACTAGTTACAGATGGAGGACCTCCCTTCAATTCTCATGGTTTTAAATCTACCCTTCAGAAATATCATATTCATCATAGAATGACTACACCATACCATCCCCAGGCCAATGGGCAGGTGGAAAGCACAAATAAAGTAATAGAAGCCATTCTAACTAAAACAGTGAAGGATAACCGGAAGGATTGGTCTCAAAGGCTCCCTAAAGCATTATGGGCTTATAGAAATGCCTAGAGAAATACTACAGGATTTTCTCCCTATGAATTGGTTTATGGTAAAAGTGTTGTTTTTCCTGTGGAATTTGAAATTAAAACTTTGAGAATTGCTTTAGTTGTTAACCTTGATTTGACTAATGTGTAGACAGCCAGGTTGCATCAGCTTCTTGAACTGGATGAAAAGAGATTAGATTCCATTCACCAGACAACCATGATTCAACAAAAAAGAAAAAAGTGGCATGACAGAAACATTAAGCACAAGCATTTCCAAAGAGGTAATTGGGCTTTATTATATGACTCTTAGTTTGAAAACTTTCAGGGTAAGCTACGTACACGATGGTTGGGACCTTATGAAGTAGATGTTGTTTTTCCTAATGGAACAGTAAGACTTTTAACAATTGATGGTTCTAAAACACCTCTACTAGTAAATGGTCATAGGCTTCGCTTGTACCAGCGCCTTGTTTCTAAAGAAGATTTTAAGGCCGCTTGCATGACTAATACAAATTATCTTTTTCTAGGGGAGTCTTCTGCTCCTCACAGCATTTAATTATTTTCTGCACTATATTTTTTTTAGTATTAGATTAGATTTACAACTAATAATCCCTGTCAAGGTTTGGAATGTTACAATGGTATGTTGCAGATTAAGGAAGAATTCACCAAGGAGGACAATGTCATCACAAGAAGATCTAAGTTTCAATCTAAAAAAGCTTTGCTTTCCTCATTTGATTCATTTCCTCATTTCGCAATAACATTTCATCATCTATTCCCTCATTCTCCCTTTCCCTCTTTCATATCATTTTTCCTACTTTTTCTACCTACTGTTGAAACACCATTCTTCAGCTAGTTCCTTCCCTATTCCTTACTGCTGAAATATCATTCCTTAGCAAGTACTTCCCCAATTTCCCCAGTGCTAAATCTTTACTTTTTAGCAACATCTTCCTTATTTTTCCCTTGTTGAAACACCACTTTTAGCATCACGACATCCATCTTTCCATTGCTGAAACACCATTTTTTTTCCCTGCTACACAAGTTTTCCAGTACCCCACTTTTATTCTTCAGATCCTTTGGGTGAATATTATCCAGTATTGAGCAGATTCTAATATGCTCTTGTTTCTACATTTTAGAGAAATCTAAAGATTCTTCCATCAGTATTAAGCCACTATGAATAAGCACTCTATACTTCGAATTATAAAAACAGAGGTAAAATATAATGTATGCGGATTTTTTATGTAATACAGTTAAATAATAGTTTAAAGAGAGGATCTTTCCCATTATGATTACAATCCCCGCACATTTAATCATCATTACATCACACGTAGGGGGGGGGAGGATTTTGAAAATTAAAACCATCATTCCACACCATACAATTCACTGTCACTCTTCATATCCATTATTTCGGTCGTCATTGATACTCCATATCCTTAGTTATAACGATTATTCTGATCGAGCCTGCGATTATGCTCTCTGTTTCTGTATTTGACTTAAGTTAGTAACCATGGGAGGTTCGATTATCAGGCATGAGCCTGGCTCAACGGCTCTTCTTCGATTATTTCCGGAGGCTTACCAAATTTTCCAGCAGGCAGGATGGGTCACATATTTTGAAAAATTGAGAGAATTTGACCCTTAGCAAGTCTTGGAGTTCGCACAGAACCTCTAGCAGGACCACTCCACAGTCCAAGGGGTCAGAATTTCAGTTACAGAGAATCATATTGCCCAAGTCTCGGGTTTTCCAGTCACAGGAACTCGGTGGTTTAGTAGAAAACACATCATCCTAAATGCGCAACAGGAATTCCTTCTTCCAGAAGAACATGTTGAGATCAAAGGCCGTGGCATAGGACTGCACTCACTACCTCCTCCGTGGGCCAAGGTAGCCGAATTTTTCAAGCATTATTTAACCTGCGAGGGGCGATATCAGGTAGTTTATCAACACGACTTTGTTTTAATGAGCCACTTGCGGCATGGTAGACTACTCAACATTCCTTATTATCTGCTTGGATGTATTAAGAATATGTCATATTACTGTAGAAAGGTAAAATTTCCATTATTGTCCCTTACTCATCATCTCCTCTGTCAATTATTAATTCAGAGGGGTTTTTCTCAGCAAAACCCCCCTTTAAATAATGTACCCCTACTGCCTCCCCAAGCCCCTGAAATTCCCCAAGAAGCTGAAAAATCCCCACCAAATCTCTGAAAGTTCTTATGAACAAAAATTGGAGAATATCCCGGATCCTCCATCAATCCCATCCTCAGAACCAGTCAATCCAATTCACCCATCTTCAAAACCATTCCATTTAGCAAAGTCATCCCAGCCCACTGTTTACATCCCCAGTGATGACTCTCAGACTGAAACACCACCATCTCCTCCTATTCATAAAAGGAAGAGGCATACTACAACCGCCTCTATATCTAAAAGGCAAACGAGGGTTGCATCCAAAGCAGTCACCTCTTCCGAAAGCCCCTCTCCTAGGGAAGAATCTTCCCATAGAAATAAAAAGAAAGCCACTGCTTTCACTACCTTTCTACCTAGAAGAAAAATGAAAACAACTCCCATTTCCCCTGACCCCGCAGCCATCCTGTTACAATTCCAGTCATCACCACCTTTCCAAATCCCGGAAACATTACCTCTCTCATCCTGTGCCACTGCTCCATAAGAACTAGTTGCCCAGGGTAATATGACATCATTTATTACACAACCAGTAGTTGCTCCACAAGAACCAACTACTCACGTAGCAGCTGAAACACAAGAACCAGCTGCTGACGTGCAAAAATCAAACATCCAGCATGATATTTTAAGGAAACCGACTATAGCTGAAACATAAGAACCAGCTACAATGGCAGAACAACAATCAATTTCAGCAAAAGCACACGCTCCAGTCACCATAGCCTCTCTTTTAGAAGAAAATGAATTCTTGAAGTCAGAATTAGAAGCCTGCAAGAGAGAATTGATAATGTCAAGAGAAGGTTTTGATAAAGAATTAAATATTTATACTTTGGCTCATACAGCATCGATGCAAGAAAAACACTCAGAGAATGATCCTTATAAAGAGTACATGTGTTATCAGTGTGGAAACATTTATCAAAACGCAGGATACAAGATAGTTGAAGTACCAATGTTTGGTGCATCCATATCATCTCCAGTAAAGAGGGAAAACCCCACTGTCACACAAGAACCAGTAGGGCCCTCAAAGACTTTAAAGAAGGAAGACCCTATTGTCACACAAGAACCAGTAGGGCCCTCAAAAACTTTGGAGAAGGAAACTAAGGTACAGGTATCCTGCCCGACATTCACTGATTCTGCTACACAGACTATGCCTCAGTCCATTACCTATAATGCTGGAACACAAACTCCACCATGGAAAGAATTGGAAATAATGAACACGTGGAAGAAACAGTATGACGTGGATCAAGATAAAATTTTACAACAGCATAAACTAGCCTGGAAAAATCAAATGTACTCCAATTGGGAAAACTGGGAACAGACACTCCAGCAGCTTAAAGATTCCAGGAAAGAGAATACAGAATTAAAAGATAAATTAATCCTGATGTTTCAATTAGTGCAAAAACTACTAGCCACCAGGAAACCATCTGTGAACTATTCTCTGTTTCTTTCAGAGCGTCTTGTTTATTTCCAGTTGAAAGCAATTAAGGATGGAAGACCTTATGAGCTGCTCACAGCTAAAAAATTTGTTAAAACATTTGCTGAGGCTTCCACAAGTGATCAAAATTTGTTATGCGAGTTGTATCTTCATAATGAGGCAATGCTTGAAAACAGAGAACTCAATCTTAATCCTATTGTTGGTGATATACAGATTAGGGCGTTCGTTTCTTTTCTTGCAAATCAGATCACTTGGCAAATTGCCTTCCTTGCAACTAGGCACAATGAGGATAATCACCTTCTTTGGATAAGGCTAGAGCCTCGAAATCTGGCCATTTTTGTAGCAGAGTACCATAAGTTTTTGCAGAAGCCAAGAATGACTAGATACATACAGCAATTGCAAGCCTCTGTACTCCGAGAATGTCATCAGTCAATCAGGGTCAACGAGACGGCTGCTTTGAAGGCAAACACCATGTTCTGGCAACAATCCTCCAAGGAAAGACAAGAGTATCATCCCTTTAGCCCTAGTAATCTTGAAATTGCACTATCTAGAATACCAAACTACATTAAATGTGTTCAACAATGTGCTGAGAATTGGATAGGCTATCATTTTCACTTTCCCATTTTATAGATGCCATCAGAACGATATCAGGATCATTACAGGTTAGCTAACGGGGATGAGGCAGAAGCATGGCATAAATTTCAAAGTAATCAAGGATTTAGACCTTCGACAAATACCACCTTCCATAGTTATTGCTTGAGTAACTTGCATGCAAAGAGTCAGTATTCAAAATCCGATTCAGACTAAAAGTTGCCTGAGTTCATGCAACCCTTTCAGTTGGGGGGGATGTTAGGACCTCATAATGTACCATTTTGACTACATATTTTTGCCACCTCTTTACTCTTTTTAGTCCATATCTAAAGTTTACATTATCATTCCTATCCATTTTTCCCAAAGGTATACAAAGTTCTTCTCTTTACTCTATGTTTAATTTGTTTTGCATATAATTCCACATTACTTTTATATTTAATCATTAATCTAAGATATATAGTCGCTGAGATATCGCAGATAATCCATGATAAGGAACGTGTTGCTGAAACAGTCAACCCCGTTGCTGAAACAATCAATTCTGTTGCTGAAACAGTCAATGGGCACGCAAATCCCGTTACTGCTCGTGATTTGCGATTTCGAAAGTATATTTCAAGAATGATGGCAACAAGACGAAGACAAGCAAGGAAAGTTGTTACACGGATTGTTCTGAAGCTAGTATTTTTGTATCTATTGTAACAGTATTTTGCTATGGAAGAATAGAAAGACCCTGTTTTAAAATAAAAGATCAGATTTGGATAAAAATAGGATTTCTCTGATGTAACTGTAATAGATGTCTCCTCTTTAAAAAGAGGAGACATCATCATTAGAAGGAGTTAGAGACTGCGGGAGATACATTTTTTTGAGCGAAAAGGAGCAAGGCTCCATTGTAATGTATCATTTCTTTTGACAGATGAATAAAGGTTTCTTTTGAGCGCTTCAATTTAAATTCTTTCCTCTGGGGAATCTTGTGAGAAGGAAAGGGCCCGCCTTCATCACAAGATTCACCCGATTGCTCCTGTAGTCTGTTAACTTCTTTATGATTTCGCACCTTAATTAAACACTATTTGCTGAATATTATTTATGCAGTTTTGTGTTTCTTACTAAAATTCTGTTTTCCTTATTTACTGCATTATTCTATACTGTTCTGAAGAAGCTGTGAGTTATTTTATTTCTAGTCATTTGTTTGCAGAATGAATGTGTGATAGTTTGATATCAGGAAAAAGGTGTTGAATATTCCCATTTGGAGGAATAGGGTCCTGTTCTCCGATGATTGATCTTTCTCTTTAGCAGTGTGACTGATAACAGGAAACAGGTGCTGAAGATTCCTGCTTAGAGGAATAGGGTCCTGTTCTCCGTTATGGTTGATTGATCTTCTTTTCTGCAGAGTGATTTCCTTTCATTATATTTCCTAGGATTCTTTTAATGAAGGTCTGCAACAGAGGATTGTTTCTGCTGTAACACAAGTAGGCTTCAGCTTTGTTAAAAGTAAGGTGTGAGTAGTGTGAATAATATAATTTGTGTAATTAATACTACAACCCTTATTTTCTTTTGGAATTGAGCATATATAGTGTGTGATTGTCTTTGGAATAAACAGACCTTCCTGAGGTGACAATTTATTTGGCACTTGAATTGTTAAAAAAATTAAAGTGACCAACAGTAATCACTTAACTAGAAGCAAAGAATAGAATCAAACACATATAACGCAATAGAAACAATCACATGTACACAATTATTTTTGGACAATTGTCCCCGGAAAAACCTAATGCGGGAAAGTCGGTGTAGTAGATGAGGGTTTGTATATTCTTCAAAAATGAAAATATTTTATAAGAAATAGGTGTGCAAATCTATTAAGAATACACCTGAGATAAATTCTCCAAATTCTCTTGGAGAATTTTTGACACCCGGAATACACCCTAGCTCCCTTTGTGTCACTCTACGTGATCCTCTGCACAGTCCCTGTGCTAGACTGCGTCACTCTGCATGGGCACCCAGTGCTGCTACTCAGCGCTATTCTCTGTGGCCCTCCGCGTCCTCCTTTTGCCTTTCTATATCACTGTTGACTTCCCCATCCTTTTTTTGCCTCTGCAACTATGCCCTGCAACTCTCCCTCCGAAATCGAATTCTATTCCTTCAAAATCGATTTCCTTCATTTTCTAAGTGTGTGCCCGACTCAATTTCCAAATGACCCTCAAGCCTTCTCTTATAATCCTCCCTCTCGTTGATGAATCAACGACCCATATTAGATCTCTAATCAGTGGTTGAGATTAAAACATGATTTGATCTTTATTCTCTATAATATTCTTGCTCTGTTTTATTAATTCCCTTTAATTATTTAATTTCCCTAAGTTTAGACTTAGGGTCCTCATTAAAATAATTAATTATTTTAATAAAAAATGAACCGAGTGGAATTTCCCCAAGTGATTTCTCGGTTCTTTGGAATATCGATGTCCAATCCTCCTCACAAAATTTGAGACTTGGAACACTTTCCAATGCTACAAAAATCAACACTCTATCTTAGCGAGGAAAGTGTTCTAGCAAAATTCCAACTGCATCTCCTCTCACCTGAAGCATCTACTGTGCTACTAATGTCTTGGTTGCTACCCCTCATCTGTTGCACTGCCTCTGTTTATACTACTACCCATGACACCATCACTATCACTGCATCATTTGTACTACACCTCCCTTTTAATTTAGAGCGTGTCCAATCCTCCTACTGGAATGGACTATTGACCCTCCCCATATTTTCTTTGCAGTAAGCAAACTTAGCCTTACCCAGATATTTCGTGAGGATATCTGCCACCTTCTCTCATGTGG
>JAXQQM020077675.1:0-15079 GCA_034641835.2 Pinus albicaulis | reverse complement strand
AGGGACAATGCACAATCAGATCAATACCATCAGATCAAAGAAATCGACGGCCATACTTAATCGCGAGGATTCATTGTGGAAGGCAGAAAGCAGAAAACCATGGTGGTTATCGTGTGGCGTTGGGAGCAGTAAGTGGTTTTAACAAAATTTGCGTGATTCCATAAACTACACGCCACGTGGCAAAGCAAAACCGCTTATATCGCACGATTTCGAAGCATTATCATTCGGGCATAAAAATAGTGTGATATGTTTGTCGGCTGTTGGATGATGGGTGACCAGATCCGACAGTGGAGGTACGAGTGCGATATGGGAAGGTGCATGAGCAGAGGTAGTGGTCGGGTTTATTGCTGACCGTTGGATTTGAACGATGCACGGTTGAGATTTAAACAAGCGTGACAGTGTTTTTGAAAGGGGAAGGTTATATGGCTGGTGGAAACAGATCTGACCGTTAGGTCTATAGATCCGACAGTTGAGATTGAAAGGTAGGGTAGAGGAATAAAAACCCATCGCATAAGAAAAGTTTTAAAAAACAAAGGAAAAGGCACTATTGAAAGTTCCAATTGCGATAAGCACCTGGGGGATTAGCACCTGGTTCGGGTGCTAGGTTATATGCGGAGAAAGGGGCCAAGGGCTAAGCCGAAAGGAGCTTAAGCCCTTAATGTAAAAAGGGGTGTTTTTAGGCAAAATTCAGTGTTTTTAAGGCCAAATAGGGTTCTGGTAGGCAGCAAAGGGGTTTTTTTTACCAAATGACGGGAGCTATAAGGTTTTAAAAGGGTTTTAGGATGATATGGGGGATTAATGAGGGGGTTTTGGAGGACTTTTGTGAGGAGGAAAAGTGATGGAAATGTAGGCTTTGTGGGGATGAAATGGAGCAAATGGAGGCCTTTTTTTTTAAGCTTTTTTCCTTCACAAACAGTGAGGCCTTTTGATGGACACAGTATTGAGAGTTGCTTCAAAGGAAAAAACACATGAAGGCTTTCAAGGGTGATAGGTGTTCAAGGAAAATTTTCCTCTTGAAGACTTAGAAACCATTTAGCCACCTGTTTGCTATGCCAAAATTTTATAGGTGGCTAACAGTGGCTCCACATGGCGATGGCATCTTCTTGAAGGTGTCAAGAACTACATATTTAATTCTTTGGAAGTAGGCCATATGCCTGATCTTTGACCATCCCTTTCTTCTTTGATCAGCTGCTACAAATCATGAAAATAGCATATCAACAGCAATATTCTCCCAAACAATCTACCTACCCATCCTATTGTCCTAACATTTTTTCTTCAAGGTGCATTTAAACTTGCAGACCTTCTTCATAATTTTTTATTGAAAGCAGAAAACACTAATCTAATTCTACCTTTATTCCTCCTTGAGACCAGATTAGACAGTTGGCCTCATAGCTTCTCTACCTACACTAATATCTACTAGGATTAAACTGTCTAGCAGATTTCTTTCTCTTCATTCTAAAACAGAAAATTAAAAATAGTCAAACCAAGATTAGACTATCTGGTTTGTTGTGGGTCCATGGCATAAAGACAGCTGCACATGAACTGAACTTTGCAGGAAATTGAAACCAAATTTGTGAAGGCTTGAAACTATGAAACTTTAAAGCATCCTTCTTTCCTTTGTGACTCAGGTTTTGAGCTTGTTAGAGTCACTTTTTCTTCTTCATTTCAGCTCTGGTTTTGGGCTTGGTAGAGCTGATCTATCTTCTTTCTTTTGTGACTCAGATTTTGAGTTTGTTAGAGTCACTTCTCTTCTTCATTTCAGCTCTGGTTTTGAGTTTGTTAGAGCTGATTCTTCTTCTTTCTTTGCTGGTTCAGGTTTTGAGCATATTAGAACCAACTTTTCAATTTCTTTGGCTCGGGTTTTGGGCTGATTTGAGCCATTCTTTGGAACTTTAGAGGTTCAAGTTTTGAGCTTGTCTGAACCTTTTCTTTCACCTTTTTTTGTATTTTTTCTTTTTTTGTGAAACTGAACAAAGCAATGGTATTTACAATGGAAGTGAAAACTTTAAACTTTGAATTTTAGCAGTGATAATGTTTGAACATCCTACCATTGACAGGACCCCCAAACAGATCTGTACCATCTAACTCTTGTAGGAAGAATGCATTTGGACCAATAGTGAACTGAATAATGTAAGTACCTTGCCACAAACTGTCAAATTTTCCATGCTTAACCTTATCCTCTCTTCTAGAGTCCCACTTGAGTGCCTTGTCTCCAATTTTGAAGTCACAAGATTTTTTTCTTTTGTCAAACAACCTCTTTATGTTCTCTTGCAATTTTTTAGCTCTGTTGTAGACCTCTCCCCTTGTTTGTTGAAGATGTATTGTTTGATTGATCCTCCTTACCATGTTGTCCTCTTCTGACTGTATTTCTTGGACTAATTTTATCACTGGTACCCCTAGGCTGGTAGGGAACACTGCATCTGCTCCATAGACTAACTGATATGGGGACATTCCAATGGATTTATTTGTTGTTAATCTGTCAGCCCATAGAGCATGCACCAACTTGTTATGCATAATGCCATGATTTTTTATGCTCTTCAAGTAGCTTCTTGATGATGATCACCAAAATTTTATTTTATGATTCTGCTAGCCCATTACCCTGAGGGTAATAAGCGGTAGAATGACCAAGAGCAATCTGATACCAGTGACAAAAATCAATCATATTTTTGGAGCCAAAAGCAGCAGCATTATCAGTAATAATCTTCCTAGGGCAACCAGATCTAGATAAGATATGGTCTTCAAGGAATTTTATAATGACAGAATTTGTGGCATTCCTAGAAGGGATGGCCTCTATCCATTTTGTGAAGTAGTCAGTGGCTGTGAGAATCCATTTGTGTTGGGCAGATGAAGCAGGATGGATTTCTCTTGTAAAATCTAGGCCCCACTTTTGAAAAGGAGCTTCAACAGTGATTGGTTGTAATGGTAAGGGAAGGAGCTTTCTTTTTCCCTAAAAAAATTGGCACTTGTAGCAGGCAACTATCATTTTATGGACATCTTGGAAGAGGGTGGGCCAGTAATAGCCAGTTCTAAGGATCTTATTGGCTGTGGTTTTCTAGTAGAGGTGACCTCCACACTCTCCTTCATGGAATTCATGCTTGATCCTCTTTGCATCAACTTCAAGCAAACATTTAAGTAATAAACCATTAGCATTTTTCCAATATAAAGATTCATTTAAAATGCAATAATTCCTATATTTCAACTTTAAAAACCTTTCCTTAGACTTTGGTAAATCAGGAGTAGCATTAAGATTTGTAAGCACATACAAGATTTCAGCATACCAAGGTGAGTTTTGGAACTGCTCTTCAACAGTAGGAGCAGGAAATCCTTCATGTTCATCCAAGGCATCTACCATGTTAATGTCAAGGGCTTGTAGGTTAGATTCAGCCATTAATTGAGCTAGGCCCTGACCTTTAATGAGTTTTGTGGGTTTGATTTCCAAATCATACTTTAGTATTACTGCAATCCACTTACCTCTCTTTCCATCTGGATCTTGTGACAAGATATCTTTTACCACTATGTTAGGCACATAAGCAATGATGTAAGAATGCAGAATATACACCCTAAAGTCCTTTAAGGCCTTTACCAAGGCATAGGCTTGTTTTTCCATGATATTGTATTTCAAGGGTGCATCTCTTAGTGCCTTGCTAGAAAATTTTGTTGGCTTCTCTTGTTTCTCTGGGTTTTTGTGCAATAGGACAGCAGCCACAGTATGCTCTGATGCAAAGGAGAAAATAAGGAAATATTTTGTGAAATCTGGGCTGATTAGAATTGGTGCTCGGGTAAGTGCATGCTTTACCAATTCAAAGGACTTTTTGGCTTCTGCAATCCACTTAACTCCCACTTCTTTTTTGAGCATATTAGTCATGTTTCTAAGGAGCTCTGCTAAGTTGGGAATAAACCTCCTTAAGAAGTTAATCTTCCCAATGAAGGACTGCAATTCTTTTATGTTTCTTGGGTGGCTAATATTTAGTATTCCATCAACTCTTTTTGGATCTATTTTAATCCCTTTTTCTGATATAATATGGCCAAGAAGTTACCTTCTTGTAGGCCAAACACTGTCTTTTTGGGATTTAAAGATAGCCCAAACCTTTTGCACTTTTCAAAGACCTTTCTCAGATGTTTAAGGTGCTCTTCATCAGATTTGGAATAAACTATTATGTCATCAAGGTAAATTACAATGAAGTGCCCTATTTCCTCTGAAAATGTAATGTCCATGGCCCTTTGAAAAGTGGCCCCAGCATGAATTAATCCAAAAGGCATTTTCACATACATGAAAGTGCCCCAAGGAGTTGTGAAGGCTGTCTTAGGCTGATCTTCTGGGAGTACTAAGACTTGGTTATAGCCTGAAAAGCCATCTAACAGAGAAATCCTTTTTGAGCCAACTACCTTGTGTAGGATGTGTTCCATTTTGGGTAAAGGGTAATTGTCCTTTAAGGAAGCTCTGTTTAAATTTCTAAAATCAATACGCAATCTGATTTCTCCTGTCTTTTTCCTCACAACTAGAAGGTTGGACACCCAATCAGAAAACCTCATAGGAACTATGATTCCTACCTCATACATTTTCTTGATTTCCTTTTCCACTAGAGGCAGTTGTATTGGGTTAATTCTGCACAGTTTTTGCCTAAAGGGTTTATGGTTTTCTTTCAAGGGGATTTTATGCTGGATAATCTCTGTGTCATAGGCTTTTAGGTCCTCATAACTCCAAGCAAACACATCAACAAACTCTTTGAATAGATCAATGTATTTTTGTTTTATATGGGCAGGCAAAGACTTGGATAATTTAATCATTTTAGGCTTATCTTTTCTGCCTATGTTGCATTCTTCAACATCTGATTCAGTGTGTTCTATAGTGGGTTTCTTTGCCACATCATTAAAATAAAAAATGTCCTCTAAGGGTGCTAATCCTCTAGGTATGCTTTTGTCTTTGGACTGCAGCACCTCAATGTCTTCTTTATCTGTTTTCATGTATTCTTCAGTTTGTTTTTCAAATTATTTGGTCAACATGTTTATTTTTGCATTGGGGGATGGTTTTTCTTCATCAAGGGGCTCTTTATCTAAACAGCTTTCATCAGATTTAGAATATGAATCAGGTAATTCAAATTCATTCATGTAGAGCAAGAAATATTCTATCTGTTTGTCACCCTCAAAGACCTGCCAATATTTTTCATTATCTGGCACTGCAGGTCTATATTTTGTTTTAATAATGATCTGTTTTTCACTAGGTGATTTCTGATATGAACTAGCAGCGCAGGCCAATCCATTTGAATTATGTTTTGATTCCTAGGAACAAACACAAGCTCATACTCTACAAATGTTTTCAGAAAATCCATGGCATTATTTCTGTATGCCCTTAATCTAGGATGCTTTGCAATATACTCTCCATTTAGCTGTTTGATGACTAATTCTGAGTCCCCCTGGACAACTATTCTCTTGGCTCCTAGTTTTTTCAATAGATGCAATCCTAAGATGAGAGCCTCGTACTCTGCAACGTTTTTTGTGCACTTAAAGTCTATCTTGAAGGCATGGCTCTAAGTATGATTGTTTTCAGCATTGTACAACCATACACCCGCTCCTTCGTTCTTTTTAGTGCAAGACCCATCAAAGTTCATGCACCATAAGGGATTGTTTGTAGGATTGACATCATTTTCATCCCTAATGCCATGTTCACTATTATGTTGCATTCTGAGGTCTGCACGATGTTGTGTTATGTCTTGTTCTTCAGAATTTTCATGGAGTTCAGAGTGATGTGTCATCTGTTGTTTGCAGTCTTGGCTTTGTTCACTCTGGTTTTTTGTTTTAGCACACTGTTCAAAGGTTTCTCTCTTGTTTTCCTCTATATCTAGAGCTTCCATTATGTTAAGATCCGTGGGCTCTATTCTATTATTTGAATTTCTATTTTCTAGCTCTGACTCATCTATGAATTCATCGTTGTAAAGGATAAAAGAATCTAGGTCTGTATGGGCAGATTATAGAGGGAAATTTTTAGGTTTCTCTGGGCTACTAACCATAATATTCATGTGTGCCTCCCTATATAGTCTTCTAAGTTGACTAAAGACAGGAATTGTGGCATAAGTCATATCCATTTGCATTGGGCCTTGGAGTTTAGCACCCCATGATCTTGACAACTACATGCCATACTTAGGAGGTACATCATCCACCGCAACATTCATGACCATGCACTTGGCTGGTATTTGAGTCAAATTCACACAAAGATCTTTGATTAGGCCAAGGCACTTCACTCTACTAGAGTCAAAAGAATATAAACCCTTGTAAGGTCTGGTTATCTCTAGGCCTAGCTTTTCCATTATCACTTTGGGCATAAGGTTGTGTGAAGCTCCAGAGTCATGCATAGAATTATGCAGGATTTTATCATGGATATTGAGGCTGACATAGAAAGAAGGTACTACCCCTTCCTGAAATTTCCCTTCAATTTTTGGGCCAAACAAGAGAGCTGGTTGATCATCATTTAAATTGACAGTGTCACTATTTTCTCCTAATTTTAAAGCTTTCAAAATTTGACTCTTATGTTCATCTTGGGTGGCCAACTCAGTGAGAGGGACAGAAATTTTAATTTTGGTTATTTCACTATCCAAACTGAAAGGAGACTGACTCTTTGAGAGGTGTAATTCTGTCTTGTTGGGCACCGTTTTATTAGCAAGATCAGCTTGCTGATTTTTAGTATGTACAATGTTTGAAGCTGTTTTGTTAGGAGCATTAGCTACAATGCTAGTGCTGCTAGATTCTTGACTTGATTTTTCACTAGTTTGGGTATCCTTATCTTTTTTTTTACCAGAGTTCTCAACTTCTGATTTACTAGTTTCAACAGTCACTTTATGAGTCTTTTCAAGTCTTTTCTTAATAGTTATTTCAGAGGCTTTTGGTTTGGGATTATCTATGTTCTTTTTGCTTCTGAGGTCATATTGTTCTCGGACCCGCATGATGGCATTCTTGAATCCTAACCTATAGTCCTTAGTTTCCAACCCTTCCTCGTTCCAATGAGAGTATGAGGTCTGGTTATCTTATGTGGAAAAGGTGTAATCTTGTTCATCCACTTCCAACATGTTTATGATAGTTCCCTCAGATTTTTCTATTATCCCTTCATCCTCATCAAGGAAATTCTCTTGGAATGGAGGTATGAATTGTTGATCAGAGTCACTTTGTCTATTTGGGGGATTGTTTCTCCTAAAGTTTTGGTTCTAGTTTTGATTTTGGTTTATGTTCTGATTATTGACTTGGATGACCATTTTATCCATCATTCTTTCCATCCTCTTCATGTTTTTGGCTAGACTATCATATTTGGAGTCAGATGAAGAAGTTGTGTTGTCATCCCTATAGGTTACCTTTTTCTCAGCCCTCATCCTGGCTCTTTTTTCAATCAAGTTTGCCTCTACACTCACTTCTCCTTTCTGCATGTCTTATAATGTATTGTAATCTCTCTCCCTAAGCTAGTAGGCCATATCAGCATCAAAGCCCTCAGGTTATTTCACTAAGGCCATCCCTTGGGGTGGTTTCATATGAGGTGGAAGAGCATTATATACACTATTAAATCTAGTAGAGTAGTCCTCAACACTCTCTCCCTGATTTCTTTTAAGATTCTTATATTCTGCTAGGATTTGGAGAGGGTTGCTTCTAACTTCCCATTTTTTTATAAAATTTTGAAGCAAGGAGGGGAGATCATTGATGCTATTAGGAGGTAAGCCTTTAAACCACTTCTTCCCTTCTCCTCCTAAACTTTGAGCAAAGATCCTCATCTTAATTGTCTCATCCTCTATTTCCATGTAGTCAAAGGCATCTCCCATCCTATCTACATGATGTTGAGATGGAGTAGATTCTTTTCCAGTGAAATGAGGAATTTTGGACTGATATTCATTGGGTAAAGGAGCTAAAGGCTGTGGTAACACCAAGGGAGCATACCACGCTGCCATGATGATGTTTTGTGGAGGTAAAGGATGGGCTTGAGCAGCAGGTATATGAATGATAGAAATTCTAGGACCAGTAGCAAATTGTTGAGAAGATCTAGGGTGAGAGAGACCCAAGTTATGAATGAAATGTATATCAGGAGGTGTGAATGGAGGGGTTTCTATGCTACCAATATGCAGATCACTATGAGGTGGTGAGTTTGGAAGCTCAAAGTTTGTCTGATCTAAACTACTGAATGAACTAGTTCTAGGTGAATTGCTTGGTAAGTCTAAATCAAACTGAGTTTCTGATAGAGATGTAAGACTTTCAGGTGTTGAATTAGCGCTATGAATGTGTCTGACAATAGTTGGGTCCCTATATGAAGAAGGCTTCCTAAGAATACTCTCAGGGTTTTCCACTATTGCAGGGGGGTTTGGATTAGGATAAGCTCTGGTATGGATTGTTCTTGAAGCCAGTATGTATAACAATCTCAACGAAGAAGGTTGACTAGAAATGAAAGTCTTTAAGAGGAAAACTATCTTCAAACAAAGAAGATTAATCCTATGTGTTTCCTTTAAAATAGATGATGGTATAATGAGACTGGTCTCCCAGTGGAGTCTTGTGAAAACAAAGATAATTAGCAGGCCTACTAATCACCAGTGCAGTCTTTTGGTCATTCAAGAACTGTGGAGTCACCAGGTGGAAGGTTTAAAGTGTCTTGAAGAAGATTTACTGTCTACCACAATGATTTACTACCAAACTTAGGTTAATATGGTCTTGTTCCCTAGTGGAGTCGCCAGAATGTTAGGTCTGGTGGCTCAACTGGCTAACACACCAAATTGCTTTTGAATCAAGGGGTTTTCCTGAGGTCCTAAAGGTATCTAGGATGAAGTTCACTCAGAATTCCCCAGTGGAGTCGCCAAAATGTTAGGGTCTCTGTAATTTGCAAGTTTGGCAAATACAAACTGCAGAGCCCACATATGAATCACTTTGGGATTCTAGGATCTAGCCCTCCTGAATCCAAAGAGGGATCTCTCTATAGTTTTTTTAAATATTTGATCTTTAAGGCTTGAAACGTGATATTAGGCTAGTTATGAAGAGCATGGATTTTTTTTGATTTTTTGTTTTGGTTGGGCAAAGGCATGATGAAGGTGAAGGCAGTTTAAATGAAGGGTGAAGGTGTATGCAAGTGAAGGGATGATTCATCTGATAAGATAGGTAAAAATAAGCTTCAATCCATTGGGCTATGGAGTCATAAGAGGATTTAATTGGAAATTAAGGTTCAAGAGTGATCCATGGGGCAAGTTACCTATGTCAAAGGATCTCTTTTTAGTTGATTTATGGAATGAAACAAATGGGAAATGGAGAACAAACAAATGAAGAACAAAGAGAAGCCTAAGATCAAGTAAGTACTTTGAAACTACCTGCTTTGGCATGCACTTAAGGAAAAAACATAAAAGTAATCTAAGATCAAGTAAGTACTTTGAAACTAGCCTGCATTGATGTAATTTAAATAGAAAACTTTAAAAACACTTAGAATAGCTTAAGATCAAGTAAGGACTTTTAACCTATCTTGGTTTCAGCATATTCCATGGGAAAGGGAAAACTTTCAAAGGAGGAAAACATAGAAATAAAGCTTATCAGTGAGAGTAGGGTACTGTTAAGAGTAAATCCTAGCTCTGTATTTGCTATTCTTTATCATAGAAAGTGGAAATAATAAAAACACAAAGAAAAATTAAAATTAACAGTAAGAAAGCACAACACCATTGACATAGACCAGGATCCCATAAATTAGCTTGTATTTGATGTTCAAACCAGTTACAATCATCAAGCCTGGTGGGTCTCTACAACTTCAAACTTCTCATATTAGCTTATGTATCTTCAATTGCAAACAGGGCTTTAGTAGCTTCAGAAAACTATTAACATGCAATCAGATATCCAGAGACCAACCATTACAATGTGCTCCTTAAGGAGAATTTATAAGAAAATTTGGAAGTGGGAGAGTTTCTAGGGGTCAAGTATCATTAATTCCATAATCAATGCAATTCTTGGCCTTGAACATCATGCAAAGCATAAGGAAGGAATGCATTCTACCTATAACTCTACTTCATAACTCTGTTTCTGCTTTTCGAGGCCTAATGGACGAAAAGATTGACTTCAGGGCTTTTTTTTATCTTTAAAATCATTTTGCTGACAATTAGAAATAAGTTCTTTTGATTTGTATTAATTTTTCAGATGTCTTTAGGTAAATATCTCTTGTTCTTGCAATACCTAGGCCTTCTTTGATTTCTGTGAGGCTGCAGGTGTCTTTTGGTAGCTGGAGAGTGTTGGCTTTTGGTGCTGGAGAGGGTTCAACTGGCCTCTGATGTGGAAGTGGAGGCTTTCTTGGACTGATAGACTTTTTGTCTTTACCTTAAAACACCTTTAATTTGTCTTGATTTTGTGTTTTACGCTTAATTAGGCCTCTGGATCATTTTAAGGTCTTCGAGCTGTGTTTCTGTCCTTTAAACACCGGATTATGTCATTAATCTTCAATTACATGCTTTTAATCCCTTTAGACTGTCACTGATACTCTTTGTCTCTTCTTTCTAATAGTTTCTGGTGCCTGTGCAGGTTTAAGGGCACAGGAGGGTTTAGATCAGGGTTTTAACACTACTCCTTTAATAAAAACATGCCTTAAACCTTTCTCAGACACTTTCCTCCGTGATCTCTGGCTTTAAAGATATCTTCCTATGCTCTGTATCACCATGATAGTGACTGTGAAATAGAGAGCATTTCTCACCAACTGTAACCCTGCAAAAGACAATAAACCATGTTATAAAATCCTTACGGAGAGGGAGGGAGTGCCCTGGTGGACCATGGAGATGGTGGCGCAGCAATGAGAATGGTGGCTGTAGTGAGAAAACGAATGAAAAAACGCAGCAAAATGATGAAAAATAGAGCTGATGAAGGTTGGGGGCGACGTGCATTCTAGACCGTCGGATTAGAATAATCCCCAGTGATCTATGGTCGAGATTGATTAATGAAGTCGTTTGGAGGGTGGATGAACGGGAGATGAGATTATATGAGGGCCATTAGATTGAAATGATGGATGGAGGAGATCAAGGGATGCAGTTGTTCAGGGGTATAGGTGAAAGGGAGTGGAATGGAGGTAAGATCAAACCGGAACCGTTGGATCGGGGTGTTCAATGGATGTGATCAACCGAGAGAATGCACTGTGGTGGATGAGCGGTAAGGCGAAAAAAAACTGGTGGTATTCACGTGGCATCGGAGGCGGTATATGGTATTCACAAAAGTTGCACGATTCCATACACTACGCGCCACATGGCAAAGAAAAACTGCTTATATCGTGTGATTTTGAAACGTTAACGTCCGGATGAAAGATTTGCGCAATATGTTTCTTGGCCGTTGGATGATGGGCGGCTACATCTGACGGCAGAGGTGCATGCGCGATATGGGAAGGCGCATGGGCGGATGCAATGATCGGGTTTCTTGTGAGCCATTAGATCTACCCGGATGAATGGCTAAGATTGCATGGATTGGCAGTGTACACACTGGTTTGTCTGGCTCATCAGGTTCAATTGTGGCCGTAGGATCTGCATGAGTGGACGGCTCAAATCTGAAGATGGGGCGCAGTTTTTTTGAAAGGGGAAAGGTTATATGGCTGGTGGAAACAGATCTAACCATTAGATCTATAGATCCGACGGTTGAGATTGAAAGGTATGGTGGAGGAATAAAAACCCATCGCATCAGAAAAGTTTTAAAAAACAAAGGAAAAGGCGCTATTGAAAGTTCCGATTGCGATAAGCTCCTGGGGGCTTAGCGCTTGGTTCTGGTGCCAGGTTATATGCAGAGAAAGGGGCCAAGGGCTAAGACAAAAGTTGATTAAGCCCTTAATGTAAAAAGGGGTGTCTTTAGGCCAAATTCAGTGTTTTTAAGGTCAAGAAGGGGGTTCCGGTAAGGGGAAAAAAGGATTTTTAAACTAGATAGAGGGGGCTATAAGGTTTAGACAGGGTTTTAGGATGAAATGGAGGGATAATAAAGGGATTTTCAGAGGGAATTTATGAGGGGAAAAGGGATGAAAAAATGGGGTGTTGAGGGAATAATAAGGGCAAATGGAGGCTTTTAAAAGCATTCACTTTCACACAATCAGCAGGGCTTTTTGATGGACACAGCATTAAGGATTGCTTCAGAGGATAAAACACATGAAGGCTTTGAAGAGTGATAGGTTTTCAAGGAAAATGTTCCTCTTGAAGACTTAAAAACCATTTAGCCACCTGTTTGCTGTGCCAAAATTTTATAGGTGGCTAACACAGGGAAACCACCATATAGACGAAAACCCCTACCAATAGAAGGATCAGAACCTGAAAATGAATAATTCAGACCAGTCCTTACCATTGGGCAGGCACTTTATTTTAAAGCAGAAATAGAGGATGATGACATTATCACTTTCATCAACGGTCCCCATTCTATTTCTAACTAAAATCTCCAAATCTCGGAATCTGTCATGAGTTGTAATACCCAGTAAACCATTGAACCAAAAGATGAAATTGAAAATATGCATGCAACCTCGTCCCATGACAGTATCCCCATTGAAATCAAACCAGAGAAAACTTTGAACATTAACGTGAATTGTTCAACATCCTAGACCAAGAAGCTCCTAAAAGTTCTTTGAGACCATAAGGAAGCCTTCGCCTAGGATTATACGAATATGAAGGGGATCCCTACTGATTTATGCACTCATCATATATACATTAAATAATATTTTCGACCTGTGAGACAACCCAGAGAAGAATGAATGATGCAGGAGAACCCTGCAAAACCCAGAATCTCTCCAATACTATGCATATAAAAATGCATCTCCAAAATTAAGCTCCAAAACTTCCCATTCGGGCAATTTCACACACACTTTTACACGTGGAAGCACTTAAACATATGGTTCAAAACCACAAACCCAACAATCTAATTTTCATGTGATTAAACCCAAAACTTCAAATCGCCTTTGGAATCCAATTCACAAGTTTTTTACTCAAATGTCAATATTGAATGATTGACATTAAAAATACATCGCCCTTGACTTCTCTGACCATTCAAAGTTGATTTGGTTCTAAACCGTGTAATCTTGGATCCATCACTCAACAATTTTCATTATTTATACGACTCTTCATTTACATTCATTTATGCAAGGTTTCTCTACATTCAGTACTTTTCACCATATCATAAGACCAATGTTAACACAACATTAACCTTAGACCAAAGCGTTTATACTCTTCAATCGAATTTATGACTTCTAACTTCAAAGTGACAGATATAAATGTTTTCCAAGTCATACTTACCTCCACACGCCTTTCCAATAGCAATGAGACACATCATCCTTGCCCTAATGTCAATTGAAGACCTTTACGCTCTCATTTCCAGTAGTCACGCTACTAAAATGTGAATTTTTTAAGCACAGATCCATCTGGCTATGCTTATTCTAACGCTGCATTCAATTACTGCTTCAATAAACACCTCCGCTTTTGGTCCTACACCTTGCATTCATAACCACGCCATCACTTGTGGTTTTACCGTATCAATTCCACTCGATTTTAATTTAAGAATCGGACAGGCTTAAAAAAAAATCTCTGCATCGATTTTCAATGCCACATTCTCCGACTTCTGGCTATGGATTGGTTTCTATGACTTTGGTTACAATCAACCTGATGATTGCACTGATCTGACAATGCCCCACGCACATTTATGTTGCCAACACAACAGAGATTTACGTTTTCTATGTTCTCACTATCGCTGGCAATTATAACCATGCAACTTCACAATTAAATTGAACGTTGTCCTTCCCAAATTGCTAACACCCCATCCATCCAACGATGGAAAGTCTCTGCAATCGAACTTCTCCAACGCATTCACGGACTTCTCCAATCGAACTTCTCCAACGCATTCACGGACTTCTGCAATCGAACTTCTCCAACGCATTCATTAGAACAGAAAGCCCTATACGGAGTTCAAACCCAACTCCTATGCTCATGACATTCTAATTAACTCTCAGATCAACTTTAAAACCTCACCATGGAATCTCTACCATCAATCGATTCACTGTTTAATCTATTCAAAATAAACGGAGCTTAAACAAACTCTGCACCCCTTCACGCATACCAGTCATTCAAGATTACACAATGTCAAATGGAATTCTAAAAACCCCTACACTGAGAATGACGATTCAATTGTACGCTGAAAATTTCCATTCAGCAATAAATCAATTTCATTTAATTCCATCATTCCGGCAACAGAGGTTTCATCTCTATTTAATTCAAATCTTCACTTTATCATTCCAATTCCACTGTATTATATGAAGTTTCAACCACTATACCCATTTATCCAATATCAAGTTCGAACTAAAAGTCGATTTCAGTGTTTTCCTTGAAGATTCATTATTAACTATTCCAGCATCGATTAATGTTTGCAAAAACTTTGTTTCCATATAGAACTTGTGCTTTTCAAATGATTCCACTTACAATCAATTCTAGCAATTGTGCCAACCTTTATTGCATTATTACTTCCAGTTCTATGTTAGGATGCGTTCTCAATTCATATGTGCATTTTCAATTCCCCAATTACAGAAATTAAACACACAATTTCTAAATCAACCAATATTGTTCTGAAAACACACTTTTTATATTAACAAATACAATACTTACAAACTCTTGTCTTTGGCCAGATATTCAAAATTCATGGCCCTTTCAATTGCCTAGAGGCTTACAAACTTGGCTGTCCAAACCTCAGTTCTCAATCACTCTATCCTTTTCTGATCTATTTTGCCTTTGAGGCTCATAAATTTATAAAAATTGAATTGAACCAATTTAGGTTCAAATCCCCTTAATTACTCAACAAGCCCTCAAATATCTCAACAAATCCTACAATCTATATTTATCCCTAAAATCTTGAAACTAAATCTAACTTAGGCCCATAATTAATTCTAAAATATCTAAAATCTAATTCTCTCATGTTCTCCAAATTATTTTGGGAACATTAACAAATCCTCACAATAATTAATTAAAAATATAATTTAATCACTCAAAAATATCATTAATATTTACATAAAATTAATATTTTCACAAAAATATGAGACCCCTAGTTTAAATAGAATACAAAATATTTTCCTGAGCTAATGCTCTTGCATCAA
>JAXQQM020076611.1:0-12847 GCA_034641835.2 Pinus albicaulis | reverse complement strand
AACCTGATTCATTAGAGAAGGCATTCAGGTTGGCAAGAAAAGTTGAATGTAAAATTATGGCGACAAGGAAGCCTACCACTCAATTCTATAAAGAAAGAAGTGTTGCTACACCTAGATTTCCACAACCGACAAGGTTGACACCACAACAATTGGAAGAAAAAAGAGCAAAAGGGCTTTGCTACAGTTGTGATAGCAAATACACCAAAGGTCATAAGTGTGCTGAAAAGAAATTATTTTACATAGATTGTGAATAAGAAGAAGAAAATGAACAAGAAGAGGATACACACTAGGAACCAACCATAGAAGAGGAAGAAATGAATCCGACCATATCATGTAATGCACTGGCAGGAATTACCACTCCTCAAACTCTCAATATAGCAGGACAGATCAAGAAGAAAAAGGTAATAGTGTTGATTGATTCAGGTAGCACCCATAATTTTATTCATTGTAAGGTAGCTAAGGAATTAAATTGTTTCCTATACCCAGCACCAGAATGTCAAGTGATGGTTGCAAATGGAGGAACTATAAATTGCTCTGGAAAATGCCATAATATCAAGCTAACCATGGGGAATATGTATTGACTAGTCCAATGCTTTCCATTCCTATGGGAGGTGCTGATGTTGTACTAGGAGTACAATGGTTACAATCTTTGGGGACGGTAGTTTTTAATTTTCAAGAACTTTTCTTGAAATTTTTTTCAGAAGGAAAGGAAGTCGAATTACGGGGTATTGAAGGGAAGCCAGGAAGGATAATAAGTTCTAATGTCATGACAAAGCTTCTAAAGAAATAACAACGAGGCGTAATTGCACAATTATGCTCACTAGAAGTTCCGACATCAAAATCATCTATTTCTGCAGATCTCCAACAAGTCTTGGACAATCATTCCAAGGTGTTTGAAACTCCCAAAGAACTCCCACCTATTCGTGATCATGATCATGCTATTCATTTGATTCCAGGAAGTGTTCCTCCAAACATCATGCCTTATAGATATCCTTACTTCCAAAAGAGCGAAATTGAACGTATGATTGCAGAAATGTTAGAGGCGGGTATAATTCAACCTAGTCAAAGTTCTTTCTCTGCTCCCGTAGTATTGGTACACAAGAAGGATGGATCATGGTGAATGTGTCCGGATTATAGGGAGCTCAATAAGCTCACCATTAAAGATAAATTTCCCATTCCCGTGATTGATGAATTATTGGATGAATTACATGGAGCAATTTATTTTACCAAGTTGGATCTTCGTTTAGGATATCATCAAATTAGAATGAAGACCTAAGATATTCCAAAAACAACATTTCGAACTCATGAGGGTCATTATGAATTTTCGGTCATGCCTTTTTGCCTTACCAATGCACCTTCTACATTTCAAGGGTTGATGAATTCCATTTTCAAACCCTTCCTTAGAAAATTTGTGCTAGTATTTTTTGATGATATACTAATCTATATCAGGTCTTGAAGGATCATGTTGAACATGTTGACAGGGTGCTCAAACTATTGCAGGAGAAACAATTATATGCAAAAACATCCAAATGTTTCTTTGGAGTACAAGAGGTGGAATATCTGGGTCATATTGTATCTCACGAGGGTGTTAAAGTAGACCCTAACAAAATTAAAGCCATTAAGGAATGGAAAGTCCCCACAACCATAAAAAAGTTGCGAGGATTTCTCGGGTTAACAAGGTATTATCGCAAGTTTGTTAAGAATTATGGGAGAATAGCAGCACCTCTAACAACATTATTGAAGAAAGATGCATTTTCATGGACTCCTGAAGCAACTAAGGCCTTTGAACATCTAAAAGAGGCAATGTGCCTAGCACCGGTCTTAGCTACGCCAGACTTCACAAAAACCTTTATTGTGGAATGTGATGCCTCAGGAAATGGAATTGGTGCAGTTTTAATGCAGGAAGGAAGACCCATTGCTTTTGAAAGTCATTCAATCAAAGGAAAGTATTTACAGAAACCTATTTATGAGAAGGAAATGTTAGCAATACTGCATGCACTAAAGAAATGGCGAACTTACCTAATGGGAAGACACTTCAAGGTAAAAACTGATCATGATAGTCTTAAACACTTTTTGGAACAAAGACTATCGTCAAAAATGGGTCACAAAGATGTTGGGTTATGACTTTGAACTAATCTACAAAAAAGGAAAGCTTAATGTTGTTGCAGATGCACTCTCAAGAAAGAATGAAGAGGTGGAAGCATTGCTTTGTGCCATTTCTATTATCCAACCAGATTGGATAACTGAAGCAAGAGATGAATGGAAGAAGGACAAAGATGTATGGACACTCATTCAAAAGTTGCAGCAAGATCCTAGTACATCCGATACATTTAGTTGGAAAAATGATTCCTTATGGTACAAAGATCGCTTATATCTTTGTAAGAATTCCCAACTAAAACAAAAGATTCTTCTCGAATTGCACACTTCTCCTTTAGGAGGACACTCAGGATTTTTAAAAACTTACCACAGGGTGAAGAAAGAATTTTTTTGGGATGGCCTTAAATCCGATATTCAAAAGTTTGTGGCGGAATGTTTGGTTTGCCAGCAGAATAAAGTGGAAACAATTAAGACCCCAGGACTTCTACAACCTTTATCCATTCCAAGTCAACGCTGGGAGGAGATTTCAATGGATTTTATCACAGGTTTACCTAAGTCCGAAGGAAAGAGTGTCATCATGGTGGTAGTTGATAGACTTACCAAATATGCACACTTTTGTGCATTATCTCATCCATTTAAAGCAAGTACAATTGCTACTACATTTATGGACACAATTCAAAAGCTACATGGAAACCCAAGGGTTATTGTGAGCGACAGAGATCCCATTTTTACGGGAAATTTTTGGACGGAGTTATTTTCTTGTTTGGGTACTCAATTAGCTCATATCTCATCTTATCATCCTCAATCTGATGGTCAAACTGAGATAGTAAATAAATGTTTGGAAGGATATCTTCGTTGTTTTGTATCTGATAAACAAACACAATGGGTCAAGTGGTTACCTCTTGCCGAATGGTGGTATAACACTTCCTTCCATACTGCAGCAAAAATGACCCCATTTATGGCACTTTATGGATATCATCCACCATCCATCACATCATCTTTAAAGGAAAATTCGAAGGTTTAAGCAGTGGAAGATCACATCGAGCATCAGCAAGAAGTTCTCCAACTCTTAAAGGATAACCTGAATTTGGCACAAAATCGAATGAAACAACAGGCAGATCAACATCGTAGCGAGAGAAGTTTTGATGTAGGTGATTGGGTATTTTTACGGCTACAACCATACAAACAAATGTCCCTCAAGCAAGCAAAGAAGGATAATAAATTATCGCCAAAGTACTATGGTCCTTACAAGGTATTGCAAAATATTGGTACTATGGCATACAAATTGGAGCTTCCTGCTTCTTCGCGAGTACATCCAGTTTTCCATGTTTCATGCTTAAAGAAGGTTATAGGAGAAAATCTTCCAGTTCAAACAATATTGCCAGAACTCGATGAGGAAGGAAAAATCATATTGGAACCAGAAGCGGTCATGGAAACAAGAACTCGACAACTACGGAATCGATCAATTTCAGAGTATCTCATCAAGTGGAAGAACTTACCCACCGAAGATTCTACATGGGAGGATGAGAATTTTATACAGAAGCACCCAGAGCTACTCAAGCGTTGAGGACAACACTTTTTTGAAGGAGAGGGGCATGTTAGGTCCCTATATTACTAGTATAGTCCCTTATTGTTGTTAGTGTAACCCCTTATTGTTATTATTGTACCCTTGTAACCCCCATTTTATTATTATTGTGCCCTTAAATTATTATTGTTAGGTCGGCTAGGATTACATTGTGGCCCACTATGGCCCACTAGGATTACATTATGGCCCCATGGACTCCTATATATAGAAAGGAGGTTTTGTAAATTGTATCATCCAAGAATTGTTCATTTATGTAATGTATTGGAGGTTGCCCCCTCGAAGTGGCTTATTTTTAAGGCGTTTATATCTTTTTTCTTCTATTTTTGGAGCTGGTTACACAACACTGCCTATCTTGTTTTGTCTTCAAGTTCTTCTTGATAACCTACATTTCTTGTTCCATTTCTACCAATATCTCTGGTCCAATCAGTACCTTGTTAACCAAATCACTCCAACTAATAGGAGTTTTGCAACTCCACCCATACATAGTCTCAAATGGACTCATCCTCAATGACTTCTGATGCCCATTGTTGTAGGTGAACTCTACCAGTGGAATATATTCTTCCCAATTGCGCTATTGATGCATCACATACATCCTCAACATATCATGTATTACCTTTTTGACCCTCTCTGTCTGTCCATCTGTCTATGGATGATAAGTTGTGCTAAATGCCAACTCGGTGCCCAAACCTGCAAACAACTCCTTCCAAAACTTGGAAGTGAACTTTGCATCTCTATTGGACACAATATTCTTTTGAACACCATGCAATATAACTATGTCTTTGATAAATACATGTTCTACATCGCTAGCTTAATAAGTAGTCTTCACTGGTATTAAATGTGCAACCTTTGTTAACATGTCCACAACAACCATGATGGAATCATGTTGTCTAGTTGTCTTAGGAAAACCTATGATGAATTCCATGGAAATGACCTCCCATTTCCATTCTAGTATCGTGATCAACTGTAATAGTCCACTTGGTTGTTTACACTTTTCCTTAACCATATGAAAATCCAAACATATGGCTACAAACTCTGCGACATCCCTCTTTAGATTCGACCAATAATAGATTTTATTCACTAGAATCAAATTCTTTTTGTATCTTGAGTGACCCGAATATGGTTTCACATGAAACTCCCTCAATATCACCTTCTTGATCTCACTACTGTCTGGTACATATATCATGTCTCTAAATGTAACCAATCCATCTTTTGTGAGACGGTAATCCAATTCTTGTACACGTGTACTTGTACCTGTACCTATACATGTACCGCATGTACCTGTACCTGTGCCAACACATGTACCTGTACTTGTACCAACGCATGGATGTGTACTTGTACATGTACCTGTACTTGTACCAACACATGGACATGTACTTGTACATGTACCTGTACTTGTACTATGTTGCAACTTAGGCACAATATCTATATACATGTGATCCCATTGACCTACCTTGTAAGTCTATCCCATAGGATCTCATCGTTGCTAAGTGGTTTACCTGTAATCATCTACTAAGATCATATGTGACCCTGTTCTCCTTTACCTTGATGTACCTATTAGTGCTCTATAATTTAGAATATTGGAAAAACTAAACTATAAATCACAACATCAAACCGCTTTGGAGTCCAGGACCTAGCCTTCCCAAACTCAGAGAGGGGTCTCTTTGTTTTTATGATTTAAATCAATTTAACTTGATGGTTATAAGTACTGATATTAGGCTAGTTACAGTGATGGGGGTTGTATGTTTTGATTGATTGGGTGGTTGGACAGATAGGGCTGCAGAAGCTATTCCATTGGGCGATGGATTCAAATGCTGGAATGGCACATCAAAATCAAGAGAAAATCTCAGGGCAAGCTAACTGTGTGAAATAGGTCTTAAGAGTTGTATGAATTATGAGATGAGAGAAATAGTAAGGTTCAATAGTGACTAAAGACAAATTAAGAATTCTTTAATCAGACTTCAGCATAAAACATTCAGATTGTAAATTGCAGACAAAATTAAGACGCTCCGACAACGAATGTTAATCTAAAATTTCTGATTTACAATTAGATGAGTAGATACACAGAAGATAAAACAACAAAAACATTTAAACAAACAAGAAACATGTCACCATTTTAACACAGCTCAAGAATCTTGTAACTGGTCTTTGATTATCGATGTCTAGCTTCAAAAATTATAGTGCTCCAATAGTAATTCTTACAATACATTTGATAAAATATCCAACCCTTTCTAATGAGAATTCTAGCTATATTTAACTAACAACTAAGTTGGTTTGCCCTAATCTACTCTAGCAACCTTTATTTATTACAAACAAATTGAAATTAGACAAGTGTGGTCATGCAAGGCCCGAATAAAGAAAATCTTTGACGAACACCGCTTGTAGAATTTATTATGGTAACTCTTCAAGGATGCAAAACTCAGGCGGCTCTTTGTGAATCAACGAAGTGGCTTTGAGGCGGCAGTTATGGTTTCGAAGAGGTAACAAATGGAGTCTCTTACATCTAGCTCTGTTGATCCATGGTAAATTCTTGATACCCTTAACCAAGACCTTTTACTTCGACTGATAATTAGAAATTCATTTAATTAAGACGTTAAAGAACATAAATGAACAATTGTAGCTGTAAATAGGAGGGACATAAATGAACAAGATCAGCAACACATAAGAACACGTCATTTGATGACGGAGTTCGTCCAGGAGGGACTACATCTCTGGGCCTCAGTGTCAAGATGGTGTAGGTCGCTGCATTATTTGTTGTAAGAAGAAGATGTACATGGATGTGTTTCCCTATGACATATAAGGAAAAATTGCCCTCACGCAGGAGTGGCTTGACTTCTTTAAGAGATGTTCCACTGCAGAACTCTCATACATAAAGAAAGACTCCTATCAGTGTGACCATAGATGATATGTAATAAATAAGAGTATCTCGCCAATCCAGGAAAACAAGGGATCTCAACAATACACATATGAAAACGAGCATCCTGCCAATGTGGCATAAAAGGGATCTCATACATGACACAAATCCATAGCTGAAAATACATCAATAACAACACAAGGCAAGATCCCACAACTCATGTATCAACCGGGATCTGCAAGACATAATGCATCTCAAAGAGAAATAAATGAAGAAGTATGTGTACTCCACATCATATACCTCATGCTTCCATTTTCTGAAGGTTGAGCTGCTCTGCAGCTGAATCTGAAAACACCATCAATCTAGTGGCGTCGAAAAAGGTGAAAACGACTACTCACGTGTGGAAATCTGACACCTGCATAACCCAATTCCAAAAGTAGCTGAAAAATCAAAAACTAAGATGATGAAACTGAGCATGCCATAAGACTCATGGCATCTAGTAGTGCAGAAACAACATAAAATTTGTCCCATTTGGACAAAGTCAAAATTTCGCCCTCCTGAAAATGAGCCTCAATCAAGGTTCCACCTAGGTATTTTCTGGCTCATGGTTCCACGTCCTTGATTTGCATCCAGAAATGTACCTGTTGTTAGGTCTCTGTAGTTTGCAAGATTGGCAAGAACAAATGCTGCAGAGCCAACATCAAAACCACTTTTGAATCTTAGGACCTAGCCCTCCTAGATTCAGAGAGGGATCTCTCTATATATGTGTTTTCAAAGATATGATCTTTAAGGCTTATGATATGATATTAGGCTAGTTATAAAGCACAAGGGTTTTTGTTTGTTTTGGTTGGGATGAATATCATTTGAAATGAAGGAAGTATTTTGAAGGGTGAAGTTGTGAGTAGGTTGAAAATGGTTCAACTGATAAGATAAGTAAGAAACAATATCAATCCATTGGGCTATGGAGTCATAAAGGATTTAATTGCATAGCAAGTTTCAAGAGTGGTCTATGGGGCAAGTCATCTATGTCAATAGATCTCTTTAAGTTGATTTATGGTATGAAACATTAAAGGGGTGAAAGAAGCAAACATATAAGAAAACAAAGAGAAACTTAAGATCAAGTAAGGACTTTTAACCTAGCCTGCTTTCAGCATACTTAAAGGAAAAACAAAGAATAGCTTAAGATCAAATAAGGACTTTTAACCTAGTCTGCTTTCAGCATATTCCCAAAGAAAACATTCAAGATAAACAAGAATAGCTTAAGATCAAGTAAGGATTTTTAACCTAGCCTGCTTTCAGCATCTTCAAAGGAAAACATTCAAGATTAACATAAAAGTAGTCTAAGATCAAGTAAGGACTTTTAACCTAGCCTGCTTTTGACATACTTTTAAGAGATATTTTCAAAGCAACTGTTGGAGAATAAATTAGAGGACAGGGCTAACCATAAACTTCTCTAATTCAACTTTAGTTAGCAAACTTTGTAAGAACATTCAAGGACAGAATCTCAAGTTTTACTCAGCAAGACAAGGGATCACCAACATTCCTTGACTGATCACATTCTATTGAATTATCCTCAAATACACAATTAGCAGAAAACATAAAGATAAAGATTTATCAGTGAGATTTAGGGTACTTTATAGTAAATCCTAATCTATATTTGATGTTCTTTATCAGAGAAAATGGACAATATGGAAAACATGAAAATAACAATCTACAATAAGAAAAACATCACCATTGACATAAACCAGGATCCCATAAATCATCTTGTATTTGATGTTCAAACCAGTTACAATATTCAAGTCCAGTGGGTCTTTAGAGCTTCAAACTTCTCATCTCAGCCTATCTTTCTTCTATTACAAAACAAAGCTTCAGCAGCTTCAAAGCTATTTACACTTGATAAGTATTCAAAGACCACCTTAGTCAGTTTTGCTGACTTTGGGAGCTTTTTGGTAGGCTGGCAATTAATTCTGAGATGTCTTTAGAAATATCTCTGACTGTGTAATTAATATGCACTCGTTTTAGGTGAAATCAGCTGGTAGGTGACATTTTTAAGAGTAATAACCTCAAGGATGTGGCACTTGGAGGCTCCTTTACTGATCCATCTGTCTTAATACCTTAAAACACTGATTTAACTGTGATTTTGTGTTTTTAAGGCTGATCATGCCTTTTCATTCTTCTTAGGTCTTCAATTTGTCCTTTGCTGACTGTTCAACTGTTTTTAGGCCTTTGATACAACTTTTTAGGGCTTAAGAATCATCTTCGGGCCTTTAAACTATTTCTGTTGATTGTATTCACTTAAATATCTCCTTTTCTTTGGCTTTTGGCATTCATTGTAGGGTTAAACTCCTCAGTCTCCCATATTTATGTTTTTAACCCTTTAATCTTGATTTTAGGCCGTCATGACTATCTTCGGGCTTTATTTACTGTGTTTATCCCTTCAAACCGTGGATTAAGCCATTTTAACTGTCGAATTAAACCTTTTGATTTTCAATTTTATGTATTTAACCCTTATCCTGTGTTCTTTGCCCTTAAACTGTAAGATTATGCCGTTAATCTTCAACTTTATGCATTTAACCCTTATCCTTCAACCTCTGTCTTCACTGTTTTTCCCTTTTTGTGCGATTTTTACCGTTGTTTGGACCACAAGGGTCCATATCTTCTGGCCCTGCCCTTTATTGAACTGTGGGGAGGGTTTTGGCCTCAAAACCATCATAAAAACCTACAAAAACCACAAATTTATTATAAAATCCTGCGTTATGTGGGTAAAACTGCTTTGAAGGCCGACGGAGGGCGAGAGGGGAAATATACAGAGGAAACGCATGTATGGGGAGGTTTTATGGAGAAAATATGCAAAAAACCAAGTTTAAAAATGAATTTGGTGTGAATTTGTCACTTGGTGGTTTTGCAAAAACCGTGAATGGTTTTCACGTGACCCTCGGGCGGTAAGTGTTTTTTAATAAAACGAATGCGATCCAATAATGGCGCGACACCTGTCCCTTACGGAACCAGCAGTCTAGCGCGATTTTGGGAGGTTAAACTCTGGACGGCGAAATCACGCGAAAATGATCGTAGGCCGTTGGATCTCGGGGGGAGGATCCAACGACTATGGGAGAGCGCAATAATGGAAAGGTGCACGGGCGGAGAATAATAGTGGAAGCCAGGTGTCAACGAATGATTGGATGAGCGGCTGGGTAGTGGGAGGTGGGACCGGAGGGAGTTTGATGCCATGATGAATGAGGGTCATTGGTTTAAATAAATCAACGTCAGAGATTCACTGTTTGGGTGAATGGATGGAATTACGTCGGGAGGATAGTGGGGGAAAAGGAGGCATGGTGGCCGTTGATTTTTTAAGATCGACGGTCACAATTGATAAGGGATCTGCCAAGTAGTGCGGGGGAAAAAACAAAGGAAAAAGGTTTTTACAAAGGGAGCGATGGTATAAAAAAGGATAAGGGAAGAGGCTTAAGGGGAACTGCTGGGTAGTGGTCTTGTGGAGGAGTATGTGACCAGAGGCCAAGGAAGAAGGGGCTTATCGCATTGGCGGGGGAATGGGGGAGCGAGGTAATGAAAACGTAATAGCGCCGATGCGATATAAAGTTGGGATGCGATGAGCGCTAGCATCAAGTCACAGGTGTTAGTCACATGAAGAAAAGGAGAAGAAGGTTAAGCGCTCGGGGGTTTAAGGGCCTGTGTATAAAAAGGGTGCTTTTTAGGCCAAAAGAAGTTTTCTTAGGGGTTCTTCGAGGTTCCGATAGGCAAAATAGTACAATTTAAACCATAAAACAAGATTTTTTTATGAGTTTAAAAGGGATTTTGAAGGTTTTTTTAGGAACATGAGGGTCAAATGAGAAGGATAAAAGGGGGTTTTTAGAGGAAAAATGGAGGATGAATAAGGGCAAAAAATGAGTGAAAATAGGTTTAGAAAATGATGGAACATAGCCTAAAAACAGTCTTTTTGGATTTCAGCATGGTTTCTTGGTGGATTTCTTCAATGAAACAGTAGTGAAGATTACTCTTAAGTTTAGACAGCATCAGAAGGCTTCAAGAATGAGCAATTTTCCATGAAAATAATATCTTGAAGGCTCAGGACCTGTTTTAGCCATCATTTGCTATGACAAAAATTTACTGATGGCTAACAGTGGCTCCACTTGGGGATGGCAACTCCTTGGAGGTGTCAAGAACTTCATATTTTATCTCTGGGATGCAGACCTGTGCCTTGATCCATTGAACACCTTTTTCTTCTTTGATCATGCTGCTTTAAAAGATGATCAGTACTTACATCAAACAAAATGATTTATTTCCCAAACAACTACCTACACAACCTACTTCTTAAGATTTTTTCTTCAGAAGGTGCACTTGGACTTGCAAACCTTAAACATCAGTATTTTATTCTTTTGAAAGCAGGAAAAACTTATCTAAATCTACCCTTATTTCTTCCATGAGTTCAGATCAGACTGTTGAACTCATAAATTCTCTACCTAAGCTACTAGCTACCAGGATTAGACTGTCTGGCAAATTTTATTCTCTATCTTCTAAAACAGAAATTGAAACACAGTCAGATCAGGATTAGACTATCTGATCTATCATGGTGTCTATCGTTGTATGTACAAGCTACACATAGACTTAATTTGCAGAAATAAAAACAAGAATGTGAAGGCTTAAGATCTGAAAAATAAAAGACATCCTTCACTCTTTCTATCAGCTCTGTTTTTGATCTTTTAAAGTTGTTCTCTTTTATTTTGGTTCAGATTTTGAGCATATTAGAACCACCATCATACTTTACAGGTTCAGGTTTTAAGCTTGTTTGAACCACTTTTTCTATCCTAATCTAATCTACTGATAAGCCAAGATTAATTTTTTTGGCTAATCTGATCCACTAACCTATCAGCAGCAAATTTAAATCTATTTAGTCATGATTAGGTTGTATGACTAAAATAGAAGTGTTCTTTTTGGTAGTGGCATTTAAGCTAGCACACTTTCAGATTTTCTTTTCTTTTTGGGTATGGGGTTATACCTTTCTTCTTTTATTTCTTCCCTCTTTTTCTTTTTTTTTATTGTTTTTGTCTTTTTCTCTTTTCTTTTCTTTTCTTTTTCAAATTCAAAAAGCAGTGTTATATATAATGAAACAAGAAAGCTCTGAAAATAAAATATTAGCTAACAGAAGTAATGTTTGAGCATCCTGCCATTGACAGGACCTCCAAAAAATTTAGCGCCATTCAATTCTTGAAGAAAGAATGCATTGTTCCCAATATCAGATTGAATAAGATAAGGGCCTTGCCATAAATTATCAAATTTTCCATGTTTACCCTTATCTTCTCTCCTTGAATCCCATTTTAAAACTTTATCACCAATTTTAAAATCACTTGCCTTGGTTCTTTTGTCAAACAACTTCTTGATGTTTTCTTGTAATTGTTGTGCTCTGATATATACTTCTTCTCTGGTTTGTTGTAGATGTATAGTCTGATTTATTCTTCTTGTCATATAATTTTCCTCAGACTGTACTTCTTGGATCAGCTTCATGACTGGCACTCCTAAACTGGTTGGAAATATTGCATCTGTTCCATATACTAACTGGTAAGGAGACATCCCAATTGAATTTTTAACTATCAATCTCTCTGCTCATAATGCATGTACTAGCTTATTGTGGCATGATTTCTTGTTATCTTCCAGCAACTTCTTGATTATGTTTACCAAACTTTTATTTGATGACTCTGCCAACCCATTACCTTGAGGGTAATAAACTGTGGAATGACCCAATATAATCTGATATTTATGATAGAACTCTACCATCTTTTTAGACCCAAATGCAGCAGCATTATCAGTTATGATCTTTCTAGGACAGCCAAATCTAAACAGTGTGTGGTTTTCAAGAAATGAAATGATAACTGAATCTGTGGCATTCCTAGATGGGATGGCTTCTATACACTTGGTAAAATAGTCTGTTGTTGTGAGGATCCATTTATGTTGGGAAGATGAGGCAGGATGGATTTCCCCAATGAAGTTTAGACCCCACTGCTAAAAATGAGCTTCAACAGTGATTGGTTGCAGAGGTAAGGGAAGCAATTTTCTTTTGCCTTCAAAAATTTGGCATTTGTGACAGGCAGTAATCATTTTATGGACATCTTGAAAGAGGTCGGCTAGTAATAACCAACTCTAAGGATTTTGTTAGCTGTTGACTTCCAGTAGAGGTGGCATCCACATTCTCCTTCATGAAACTCATGCTTGATCTTTTCTACATCTTTCTCAGGCAAACATCTAAGCAATAATCCACTAGCATTTTTCCAATATAAACATTTATCCAAAATGCAGTGATT